>WWET01003701.1:48830-59288 GCA_011038615.1 Limnodynastes dumerilii | reverse complement strand
CCCCCCCCCCCCAGAATGCTTAGCGCCAATGCTGGAACCGGGAACCTCTCACGTCCTACATCTCCTAGCAACAGATGGAACGCAGAGGCGGAGGAAGTCGTTTGCCTGCACTGCTGCCTAACAGTTAGCATCGAACCCTGAGGTTTACTTAAATTTTATGTCAGCTTTCAATTGCAGACACATTGTAAGAACTTTGAATCGGGAAAAACAAGTTACGGACAGCAAAGCATAATTAAGGGGCTTGCTCTTTGTTCTTAAAATTTACGAGGATTAGACTTATAGCCTTAGTTTTACATGGAAGAAGGCATTTTTATTCATAACAAAGGGGAAATATATTAAAAAGCATGATTAGGGGCACAATACACAGAACATTCATTAGGGAACCTTTAATTATAGCGATTATAATGGGGCAAGATTATTTTATATAAAATGGTGTTTTGTTATGTACATGTTAGTCCTGTATATATGTTGCTTTTTTTTATATTCACATACTTTAGGATGATGTTGGTCAGTGTGAAGCATGACATTAACCCTTGCCATGCTGATGCTTACAGTACTAGAGGACACAGCATGGCCTGAAACGCATGGCCATGCTGTGCCTTCTAGTACTATTAGTGCATGCATGCTAAGGGTTATAAGCATACTCTGCTAGACATTTTGCTTAGGAAAAACACATGTTACTGAATTTGACATGTGTTTTGCAGTTAAAGTGTGTGGTGCTTTCTACGAAAGCGACACACAGCAGGCGCTTTTAAATGGCACTTTTTAATAGCAAGTCACCAGAGATTTTACTAAGCAATGCTTAGTAAATCCGACGATTGCTATGTCTGACACAGAAAAAATCCCAGGACTTTGCCTTTAGTGAATGTGTCGATTGCATAATTGCCGCAAAACTCCCATGATCCTAGTCGATTTTAGCAAAATCAACTTTTGTAAATGGAGCCCGTAGACTTATTACATCTCAAATGACTGGTGAGTATAGGACGGTACAACAAGCATAGATATTAGTCATGTTAATATAGCAAGTTGTAATTGTCTGTACCTTTAGGTAATGTCCCATTAATTAATTTATTAATACCTATCTCCTGTAAAAATAAAACTTCTTGTTTTTATATTTATGGTGGATGTAACTATAAAAGACCATTTCTGTCCATTTTATAAGCAAAGATCAACAAGTGGGTAAAAATGTAACCTTTTTGTAAACTTTTAAGAACAGAAGAAAAGACAGACCACTCATGACAGAATCAATTTGATACTTAGGCTTTTATCATCTCTATAGAAAATAATAATTATATAAAATGGGTAAATCTTGCATTTACTCTTTAGGTTTTGGTAAGTGTTATAACTTTCCAATTGTTTATAATCAAGCAATCTTAAACCACTTAAATTTGACTAAAATTTCATTTTCTTTTGTTTGACTACCTAAATCTAGTTCTATATCAAATAAAATCAGTTCATTATGGTAGGCCAAGAAATACAGTTTATACAAATGACTTACAAGAAATATCACTTTTGTGTTACTCAGAATTTAAAAGTAAAAATGTCACAAGGGTGGGCTTTTATAGTCTAAATGCTTTAAATGTGTGGAACATGAGGCTTAGCACTGCAACCTGATACTGCGACTTGGTATTCGCACCTAATAAAATAAAAAAGAAAATTATAAACCTATTTCTAGAAAAGAGTAGTGGTGTGATGATCTCACGGATGTTTAACCACTTCAGAATCATAAGGAATGGAAAACGAGTCTTTCCGTCTAGACTGTCGTTCTAATAATGACTACTTTGTGAGCAATGAAAAGAAACTTTCAAATATATTATTTATATTTGCAAACATCTACCAAATGTTAATTTTAGATATGATGCATCTGGTTAAGATCTTGTATATTAATTGTAATTATTTAAAGCCTGGTATAATTTTAGTGTCAAAGCAAATCAAAAGTGAAAAAAAATCAATAAATTGTTTTATATTGCAAGAAATCCAATATGAGAATCAAAAAATATATCTGTGTTATAGCAAATATAATTTAAAAACAGCTTGCAACCACTAGACACAGGAGGGCAGGGACTGAACTACCACTAGTATAACAGGTGCAACGGCACTATTGCTGATACAAGGGCCCACAGCCGCCACCACTGCACCGCTACAGCTTCCCATCGGGTTACCTGGGATATCATCAGGGCCAAAGCATATTTATTGCACCTGGGCCCACAACTCGTTAGTTCCGCCTCTGCAGGACTATTTTTCTCTTTAGAGTAACACATGGATATTATTATGCTAAAGAATGATTGTAATTCTCTATTGTAAATAAGGAAATATTGTAAACCATCTATGTTATTCAACAGTTAAGAAATGAGACAAAAATTTAAAATATACAAATTGACACGATGCATGGTTTTTGACCCAAGGTAATTGTGTAACCAGGTTTTTAACACAAGGTAATTGTAAAAGTCATTAATGTAGTTTCAGACAACTTAGCCTACAAAACAAATGTCATTTTGTGATGCAATGACGTAATTTTTCTATTTTTTTTATTATGGTGGCGTCAGCAGGGACAGCTCTTTAGAGCCCAGATCCAGACCCCTGCACCCTTTACGTGCGTGTGGGTATCCATAGTTACGCACCCATAGCGGGGAGTGCACGCCCCCTGCACTCCCTGCTTTTGGTAGTAAATCTGGACACTTACGTGTCCATATTTCTACCTTAAGTTTTGCGACTAGGTCATTACTGGGCTACTCCGCCTCATTTACATGGCTATCCCCGCCTATATGGTGGGTATACGACCATCATGAAAGAAGGGTCTACCCCTTCTGCGTACTTACTGTCGTACGTAATTTCGTCAGTAAATATGCACACAGAACATCTGGCACATGCATGCACAGATGTTCTCAGACAGGGGACTTACTCAAATGATTGTCCCCTGTCGTACTTAAGTCAGGATCTGGGCCCAAGGGCCTGATCCAGACCTACGCAAATAATATGTTCTTGTGCGTAGCGTATTTACGCCAGCGTATCTAGAAAGACACACCCCTCGGTCGTCTGTTATTATGCCGTCTTACGCCGACCAAACCCTACCCTAACTTTTCAGAGCATAACGTAGCATGCATGCGTTGGTACGACGCTTAGCACGCCCATACTGTATGATTTACATGCCTCAGAAGCGTAATTACGGGTATCGTATGGCTGGCACGCCCCTTAGTTTGTAGTTACGCTGTGGACCTTAGTTTCGTAAATACGTTCAGAGCTTCTGGTCAAAACATGCGCAGAACATAGAAAACAGCATTTTTACGACTATGCCAAGCGTAAAAATGCAAGCAGGCGTAGGTCTGGATCAGGCCCTAAGTATCTATAAGGTCTCTAAAAGGCCCATACACTGAAAGATCTTTTTATCTAAACAGCAGTTGGCCTATCAAAGTGAGGCATCTTAATGTACAACTGGGTACACACTGGGTTTGTGTTATGATAAAGCATTTTTTAAAGACAACACTATGAAGCACCGACCTGCATCACAATGTACTCATGCACACTACACTCTATTTGACAGTAAATCTATTTCAGAGTGTCCCATTACCCTCTACTGCAATGTTATGCACAACCACAAAGGTGGCCTTAGGCAGATAAATTAAGGGGAATTGTTGCACTGAATATTGGGACACAATACATGCTAAATATTTTATTGATATCATTCATGGCAAAGGTATTCACATGATGCTGTTTTACGCATTTCTACGAGGGGAAAATATGCCTTTTTGCAGATGACACAAAGATATGTAACAGGGTAGACACGCTAGGAGGGTTACAGAAAATGAGGGCTGATCTAGGTAGACTGGAGGAATGGCCAAGAGTGTGGTAACTGCAGTTTAATGCCAAAAAATGCTAAATCATGCACAAACGCTCAATATGTCGTTAATGACATTATATTAGAAACTACTGAGGAGGAAAGGGATCTAGGAGTCATTATTTCATGTGAATTAGAGGTAGCCAAGCAATGCAACAAAGCAAAAGCAAATCAGATGCTTGGTTGCATAGGGAGAGGAATTAGTAGCAGAAAGAGAGAAGTAGTGATGCCCCTATATAGATCGTTGGTACAACCTCACATAGAATACTGTGGTCAGTTCTGGAGGCCATATCTCCAGAAAGACATAAATACATTAGAGACTGTTCAAAGAAGAGCAACTAAAATGGTCCATGGCCTGTGGCACAAAAATACCAAGAAAGGCTAGAAGAACTAAACATGTATAGCTTAGAGCAGAGAAGGGAGAGGGGGGACATGATAGCAGTATTCAAATATATCAATGGTTGTGACTGGCTAAAGGAGGGTGGCATTTTTCAAAAGAAAGTGGTGTGCATTTAAACTGGAGGGTGGTAGATTTAGAGGAATTTTGTGGAAAAGTTACTTTACTGAATGGGTGATAGATAAATGGAATAGCCTCCCATCTGAGATGGTTGATTCTAACACAGTGGAACAATTTAAACATGCTTGGGATAAATATAAGGATAGCCTAAATCTCAAACTAAATTGAGAGTAAATAGGGTCTAGGGTCAGTATAGTTTTAAATAAACAATTTAATGGATGGGCCTTGTGGCTCTTATCTGCCATCACTTTCTATGTTTCAATGTTTCTGTTATTAGACAGTAAACACTGGTCATTGGACTGTGCACACTGGTAAGATGTCAGAGCTAACTGACTGTTTATCATTTGATCTGCACGATCATAGTTAAAATAAAACTCCAATGTGTAGTCATCTTAACCCACACACACTGACCAATTTATCGTTAAAATTTAAAGGATTTTATGGAGCTAGCTATAAAGATCCGAAAAGATCACACATGCTAAAAGATCAAGGACCTGAACCAGAGTTATTGAGCAGTGGATGTAGAAATCCGCTGCTCAAGCTTTGTGCATCATATCCACAGTTCCAACATTTACAATATATGTACATAAAAGGGCCATCTGTTTGAAACATTCAAACGCATGCCTATAGGCAGAGGCTGCAAGGTGCAAATCTAAATAACGTTGCATGTTTCAAACTGATTTTTTTACAATAAAATTAAAGCCCTTAATAAATTTAGTATACACTAAAAAAAATAATAAAAATCTATTGTGTATTTTATGTCCAAAATCAATTTCTTTAATTTAATCTATTGATCTTGCTAACTTGTGTATGGATGTGTTTACACTGAAAATAATGCCATTTAATAAATAAAATATAATCTGTTTTACAATTACACCAGCCCTTTAGGTGAAAACACAGGGAATCCAGCCTACTACTGCACTAGCACCAGCATTAAACTGCCCACTTTCTTAAATACAGTGGAACACCCTGTTCCATTAGCATAGTGCACACAGAAGTGAACACAGGCGGATCGATAGCCTTTGTCCATCTATTAGTGCTTGCTTCCAATCTGCACATGCTCAGAGCAATAACCTGTTGTATGTCCACCTAAATAATAGGTGGAAGTGCAGCTTTGGATCAGCTCCCCATATAAGCAAATAAAAATTTCAAAACCTCTGTAACAGTTCATCATGTCCATAAATCTATAAATTTGCCATATTATCTCTTAGGCCCAGATCCTGAGCCACCATTCCATTACGTTTCAACGTGTTAGCGTATTTACTATGCACTCCCCTAGGCACTCCCCTCAGCCGTACGTACTTTGGCCGCTTGCCAAACCCTGCCTTCATTTTTGAAAGCGTAAGTACTGACGTACATTAAGGCTTCACGTACATATGTGCCTAAGCACGCCCACACTGTACAATTTAAATGCCTTCCTCCACCTCCAAAGAGTAATTGCTGGTGCCGTAAGATTGACGTGCCCCTTCATACGTATTTACGCCGATGGTACGCTGATGTTAAGTACGTTTAGCGCATGTGCAGTACATACAAAATGACGATTTGACGTCACCTGCTAGTGTAAATATGCTAGCGTAACTAGTTCTGGTTCTTCCCCTTAGTGTAGGGTCATATAAAAGATGGTCATACACTCAGTGATAATCTAACTAATCCACCAGATTAGACAGATTCTCATTTAGTGTAGGGAGGATTAGCAATCTCCTGGGTAACAGCTGACAAACAGCCAAAATGGGTCTTAACACTTTTATCTGGCAGATCGTCCAGTATTTCCCAGTATATGACCAGCAAAACCTTTAACAGTTTTAAATTATATCATCACAGAGTGCTATTATATGTAATGGTAGAGTCATTTATAGGGTTCACAAAACAAATAAGGCCTACTGGTTACTTTATACATAGCTGTACTTATGCTCTGGTATCTACCTAGCTACTGAAACATGACCATATTTAAAGTCATTTTAGTGGCACTCTTGAGATAACTGCCTTATAATATGATAACTAACTCCATGTTTTATCGAGATAGTCCTGTTTATAATAATGCACACAGCAACACTTGGAAGCAAATCACTGATTCACTGACAGTAAATGAATTACTTGATAAACAGGTTTATTTAAGAGACAGTAAAAGTGTTAATCTCATAAATACTCTGGATTTCTGTTTTAAAATCAGAAAATAATCATTTACATCAAAACGTAATAATAATGTTCAAAACATTATTATTACATATGGTCATGTTAAAACTAATTAATTTGCATAACAACATATTACAACTTTAAAGCCCATTGTAACAAATATTATATCCTTTCAGCCATGGTCTTAATGTGCAGAGTGCAACAATATCAAATAATTTAAAACTGCTATATTAATATACTTGCCTTATAACCTTATAACGTAATGGTTTGAGGACATGTACTGTAAGGGATTTTTATAGCTTGTAAAAAGGCTGCACTATCCCAAGTACACTTTTGAAGAAATGGCAGTAATATATACTCTACAAGTCTATATAACGTTTGCTTTAGCCTGAATACAAACTATATTTATTATATTGTAATTTACCTGAGACAGTGTAAAATCATAAATCTTGCACATTAATTTATCCTTAAACTTTTCTTTTTTCCAGAACATTTGCTATTCTATTTTACAATACCCAGGCCAAGAACTTTAACAAAGCCTTTGAACCATTTTATATGATTCCAGTCTTTTAAGTAAAGGATTTGTTTATAATGTGCTTTGGATTACTACCTTCCAGAGTGAATAGACTGGTGCTCTTGCCAATGGTAAGACAGTAGTAGAAAGTAAAATAAAATTCACTTGTTAATAATAGTACTTTATGTGCTCCATATTAGGGCTTAATAGGTCTCAAAACTCCTCCATAGCTTCATTTGGGGCATGTTGGAGCATATTAAATCCTATTATGCACATTTATTAAATCCTATTATGGTGACACATTGGGCCAGATCCAAACCTATGTTCCCTTTACGTTTCAATGCGTAATTTACGTTATCGTAATTACTATGCACTCCCCTTGGCACTCCCCTCGGTCGTACGGACTTTTGACGTTTTACACTTTCCAAACCCTACCTTAACTTTTCAAAGCGTAACCTCCTGTCAGCCGTAACGGCTGCACGTACTTATGCGCTTAAGCACACCCATACTGTATGATTAAATACCTTACCCCGCCTCTGAAGCATAAATACAGGTGTCATATGGCTGGCACGTTCCTTCGTTCATAGTTACGCTCTTGATACTAGGATGGTACGTACGTTCAGAGTCACGTGCCGTAACATCTGCTGCACGCATATGCAGTACATATAAAATAGCGTTTTTACATCTACGGCTAGCGTAAATATGCAAGCGGCTGTAGCTCTGGATCTGGCCCATTGTGCCTTATTAATATCAAGACCTAATTAAGAAGTAGTCTGTGTTGTATGTCTGTCTCTAGGGTACAATATGTATTGTATGGAGGTCACTAGGATGGAGTCTGTATATTTTATGGCAGTTAATCGAACACAATCTGTGTATTGCTTGCAGTAACTGTGATTGAAGGAGTTGTACGACTGGTAACATGTAATGTGGGGGTAGTGTTGTGACTGGTGGGTTATAAAAAGTAAAATGGGGAGTGTGGTGTAATGGAGAATTTAATGACTAATGTTTGGAGAGAGTGATGTTACTGGGGGGGTATAATATGTAATGTGGGGAGAGGGGTATAATATGTATTGAAGGAAGAATGATGTGACTGGGATTATAAAATTTAGTGTGGGGAGAGAGGCTTGACTGGTGTTATTGTTACTTGGCATCATGACTGCTTGTAAGCAACTGATGATACACCATTGATGCATGCCGTCACAAGTAGCATGATGTCATGTGCACATCCTGCTGCAGTGCCTATGTAGAGAACCAGAATGCCAGCCAGTAAACTACAGGTGGGAGTCTTGGCTGCCTGTAGTTGGACAGACAGCCCTTTAAATAACCAGCAACCCTTAGTATGCTGGGTATATCGTCCATCCTGCGGTTGCCTGCTTGTTGTTTCTGCAGATTTTTCACTATTTCCTTATCTGTGTAATTGTCTTTCCTGGTTTTCTGCAAGTGTGCACTTGTCCTCTCCTGTTCTTCCTTGTTATACCTTCAACTGCTCCAGTTCTTCTATTTTCTGTTGTCCTGTTCTCGCTGCCTTGTTGTAGCATCTTTTGAGTGTGTGAATTCCATCTCTACACTTTATCCATTGTGCATCTAGCACCTATGTGTGGATCCCATGTTAACACCATTATATTGTGCTATCTAGTACCTCTGCACTTACTCTTTTGTGTTATCAGCACCACCTGTATGTGAATTCCAGCTCTGAAGTATTTGCTATCCTGTCCAGCACCGGTGGGTGAATTCCACCTCTACACTGTTATCGTTACTTTCATCCTGCCTCTGTGTTTCTCCAGTCTCTAGTGTGTTTTTCTTCCTCGCCATACTAGTAATTCCATTGGCTCCCTGCAAGTTGTCATTTAATACTGGAGTCTACTCTATCTTTTACTATACTTCTGGGTATTGCTACTAGGGGCTGCGGCCTGCTGTGGGCCTTTCGCACAAGCCTATCCCCACCATAAGGGATTCTAGCAAAGACCAAGTTCCAGTTATACTCTGTGACCTGAAATGTGGTATTCCAGTTGTCATAAAAGTAATAGGAGCAAATTCAATTAAACGTGATGAAGGGAATAGACATGAGATACAATCTGTGATGTAAATCTGCGTGATATGCCATTCTGGAGGCACATTGCACTTGAATCTGCTCTGTAATATTGTGATTATATAGAATATAATGTTAGAAGAATGGTGTAACTGGGATTTAATATGTAATGTGGGTAGAGAAGTGTCACTATGAAGGGGTAATATATTATGTAAATAGGCTGGTGTGACTATTGGGTATAACACATTGGCCCGGATTCACAACACCATACGTGTTGCACATACGGAACACAATCTCAGATTGTGTATATGTGGTCTTTAAGGACCACATATCCACTGTAAATCGACTAGGTTAGTCCACCCCTTCCCTTCCAAGTAATACAGCATCAAATGCAGGCAGTTGCAGCAGTTAGCTGTGTTTGAGGCTGAATTGCAGCATTTGCGCATGTTCTATTTTGTTCATGTGTAGTGCAAAAGGTATGCAGCGAATCACTACACTTTCAAGGTTATGTCTGAGGCTGGATCAGGGCCATATGTAATTGCACTTTAAGGGTCATATTCACAGGTCCATATTTTTTAAGTACGCAATTATATGCACGCATGTAGCAAGCCAACACTCAACACCCATGACTCTCCCCTCTCACGGCCATGCAATCATACACTTACGCATCCATAGACCACCTTTAACTTTACACGTGCAGTTACGTGTGTATATGTATGCCGTACGTGTGATTCCATGTAACCGCGCCCTCATAGCTTCATTTAGATGCCTGCCCCCACCCTCTTTCACGTAAATTTTCTGGTACGCATTTCCCCGTCCCTCCGTATGTATGTCCCTAATTGCGATTCACATGTCCGTGCCTAAAGCACTTACGTGTGTATATTTAACATAACTTACGTTACTAAAGTTACTACGCATGTGCAGTTCATCCGATCCTAAAAATACGCACGCAACTCCACCTGAAAACAGATCTGTGAATACGGCCCTAAAAATGTAAATGTTAATTTTCCTTGCCCTAGACAAATGTGCTTTCATTTCCTTCAGGGGGAAAGTAGTGAATCTAGTACCTTTTTGATGGACTTCATTTGTAAGAGGCAAAAAAATAAGGTTGTGAAACATCAGAAATTCTGCTTATTGTCCTATACTAAATTTAATGGAAAATGTTAGCAGAATGACAATGAGAGAATGTTACCTAAAACTTGCCTCTCAGTCACAGGTCCACGTTAATTTTATTAGTGTATATTTAGTACATGACAAAATAAAAAATCCACATGTCATCAAGCCCTGTCCATCCCATGTAACGCTAGAGATTACATGAATAATTGACAGAGGGTGGGACTTAATGACACGATTTGCATAAATTGAGTCATTAAGCTCCGTCCTCTTGTGGTTCTCCCGGAGAGAAGCATTAAAAAGTCGGCAACCTTGAT
>WWET01003701.1:21985-32375 GCA_011038615.1 Limnodynastes dumerilii | reverse complement strand
CATTTTGAGTGGGGTGATGGACTTTGAGTATTGGGGGTTTGTTATGTGGTCTCACTTTGTTTTCCAGGTCATGTGCTGGGGCAGAGGAAAGCGTGGATTGTGAGCCATTCATTTATTTTTTGGGTGGGGAAGTTGGTTGCGGAAGGATGCGCTCCGTCAGTGCCTGTGGGATGGAAAGTACATTGGCTGGGGTTTAGGGGTTTGAGATGGGAGTTCATGTCCCACCTCCTGAATCGGGCCCTTTGTAAATTCACACACCCTGAAATTTTGATTATTCACCTGGGCGGGAACGATTTGGTCAGTAAATCAATGTGGGATTTGGAGACGACTATAAAAAAGGACATTGGGGATAATTTCCCACATCTCCGTGTCCTTTGGTCACGTATGATTCCCCATATACAATGGAGAGGGGCGGAAAACATTGTGAAAATTGAAAAGAAGAGGAGGAAGCTTAATGTGTCAGTGACCAAATTTGTAGTGGGTAAAGGGGGTTTTGGTATCCCGCATCCGAGGATCAGATATAATTCCCCAGGGTTATTCAGGTCTGACAGAGTGCATCTCACCAATAAGGGGAACAGGCTGTTTATATTTGATTTGTTTGACGTTTTGAAGGGTCTTTAGGTGGCGGGGCTCTGGTATTGAAGGTGCCGTCGCTGAGGCGGTAGCAGTGGAGAGCTCAGAAAATAAGATTGGCGCAGGGGGTTTTATTCCTGGGAGCGGGGGGTAGCTCTGTTCTAATAGCAACACAACCATTGGGCGAGGGCGCCAGAACCGTCACAGTTAGGCCCTGCTAGGAACAGGTCTTGCTAAAGGATCAGACAGGGGGGCACCGAGGTCAAGGTTATGGACCTCCGTGGAAGTTACATTTGCTGAGCCTCCCACTTGCTATTTGGCCACCTAACTGTTTTAGACTGGTGTGACAAAAGTCAGCCAGTTAGGTTAATCAATAATTCAATTTCAAATCGGCCCAATTAAATAAATACTGTGCTACCTTTTTAAACCCAGCTATTGGTGTCTGTCTCTTTATTTCATTATGGTGTACTTGTGTGCTGGATGGATGACTGGGCGCTATGCCGTTTGCTGTTTATAGCAATAGCAGTATACAATGCATTACAGAGCACATTACACTATGGACCAGAGCTTGTGTCAGTGCATAAGCACTGTTGAATTTGTTGTGACCCATTCACCATCCTCACCTGCTTTCCTGTTGTAGTACAGGCCAGGGCTATCATCCTCAATGTCAGTCTGCCTCACACACCCGCAAAGCCATGCCCCTTTTTGAAATTTTCAGTTTTTTGCACATTTTTCTATTTTTCTGACTGGTACCGACTGCTGATAATCATCGACTGCTGATTATCACCGAGTGCTGATTGTCACCGACTGCTGACTGCTACCAACTTCTGACTGTCACCGACTGCTGACTGCTACCGACTGCTGACTTCTACCAACTGCTGACTGCTACCGACTGCTGATTGTCACCGACTGCTGACTGCTACCAACTGCTGATTGTCACCGACTGCTGACTGCTACTGACTGCTGATCGTCACCAACTGCTGACTGCTACCGACTGCTGATTGTCACCAACTGCTGACTGCTACCGATTGCTGATTCCAACTGCACTCTCCAACTGACTGTTCCCCGAGCCCTTTAACTAGTACACGTGCCATCAGGTGTTCTCGTTGTCGGGCAGTTGCTTACCAACCAACCACGCGCACCAAAAATGCAAAGCCTCATTGAAAACACTCTCACCCCCCAATTTATACATTTCCAGGGTATTCCACCTGTTTAGCCCTTACTCTCAAAGGGGTTGATCCAGAACTCCGCTTCTGTCGTTTTTCAGATAGAAGCTCAGCCAAAATGAGCACTGCGCATGCTTACAACAGGAGGCCGCCCATCTGACTGGGAGCACATCTGATAGCACTGCGCCAATGGAAGTGGGAATTACACGACATTCCATTGTACCTGCGCTTCCATAAAAATCTTCCACCATTCCAGAAGGAACATCAGAGGTTATAAATAGAACCCAGTGCCAGTACAATCTGTCATTAGTTGCAGGATGTCCTGGCAGCAGGACTAGGGGTTTACTTTTTTTGCCAAGGCTTCCACAGGATTAAAAGCTTGGAAGATGGGATCCTTTACAGGTTAATGTAATGACTGATTTCACTGTAATGGGCCGGCCGTTTATTATAATGCATATAATGCATTACTACTACCACAACGGGCCCTGGATGGCACGGGGCATGCTGATGCTTGTCGTACTATTAGCTCCACTTGGTACGCTATATTAATTATTTGATTTATTTATATCGGCAAGGGGGGTGCTTTAATAAACAAAATATGTATACACTAATAAGTACTGCACCGCTTTAACCCATAGTAAGTGCTCCTATGGCTCTGACTGCGGGTATTAAAAGACCCCCCTTTTTTCACCATGCTATTCAGAGTTGCATGTTTCTGCGTTGCGGATCAGCTAAATTTCTGGATCAGCCCCAAACTCTGGATCAGTACCAAGATCGCTAAAGGTATGAAAATGTTGCTTTGCTGAAGCTGATCCAGATATTTTGAGCAGCAAAACATAATGCATACACCCTAACCAGAGCTGTGAAAGTCTGGATAGGACGTACTGAAAATGGGCACTCGGCTGAAACACGCAAATAGTACAAATTTACATATTTCAAATCCTTTAAAAATATACAAGTAAAAAAAAAAATATGCCTGAGCATACTATAAGACAATAACCTGCCATTAGGCTTTAAAAAAAGAATAGTGTAGTGTATAACCAGATACCTATTTTACAAGTCTAGAGATGAGAGTTTTTCCCGCTGAATTCGGATTTCGAGGGTAAATGTCATTTTCCTAAAAATGTCAGGTCCCACGGTTTTGGATTCTGCAGAAGGAGGTCTTTTATGATTGGAGAGCTGAGAAGCACTGTTCATGTTTTTTTTTCTGGAGCCCTACTCCCATCCCTATGAAACCCCGAAAGGGGCAATTGATAGTCAAGGGACGGGCTTTAATGACGCGAATATGCATAAATAAGCCTCGTCCTCTGATCCCTCCAGGATCTCCCGGATTTTAAAAGTCTGATATAAGTGGAGGGGAAGGTTTGCTAGCTGTAGCTGTGCTGTCTGTGTGATACTAGTTAGAGAGATAGTGATACTACTATCCACTTGTGTGGGGTATTATTATTGACCTGCTCTGGTATATAATAGAAACTAATAATTAGGGTTCTCATTTTTCTGTAATAAAATAGGGTAACTGTGCACAATTCACATTTTGGAGGAGGTGGTACAGTGTGTACACAGTGTTCAATAGATTGTACAAGACTTATTATTTTTGGTATGTCTTGTAAATTAATATTCACTTCTTCTCTGAGTCTATTACTACAGCCCCTTAGTAGAGCTCTGACTTACAGAAGTATTATATTGACAGACTTTAAAAAAAAAAAAAAAATAACAAAACATTAAAGGCTGTCAGTTTTTTCATAAGTTGCCAAACAAAATAATGGCCCAGATCCAGACCTACGTTTCCATTGTGATTCATTGCGTAGCGTATTTATGCTAGCGTATTTTCTATGCACTCCCATAGGCATTCCCCTCGGCCGTACTTTTGACGTTTACGTTTGCCAAACCCTACCTTAACTTTTCACAATGTCAGTACTAACGTACGTAAAGGATACACGTACGTACCTGCCTAAGCACGCCCATACTGTACGATTTAAATGCCTGACCCCGCCTCCAAAGCGTAATTACGGGTGTCATATGGTTGACACGCACCTTCGTACGTAGTTACGCTGTTGATACTAGCCTGGTACGTACGTTCAGAGTTACGTGGTGTAAGATCTGCCGGGCACAGTACATACAAAACATTGTTTTAACATCAGCAGCTAGCTTAAATACGCTAACGTGCTTAGTTCTGGATCTACCCCAATGGCAGCAACTGTGCTGTCTGCAAGACAAAGAAAATCAGTTGCGGGAAACTGCACATTATTGTGTGTGCTTGGAGGAGGTAATACTGTGCACATTAGATTGTATAAGACATGCCATCATCATTTATTAATAATTTTATAAATTTCTGTTTTAAAGCACAATTTTTTCTAACTAGTCACTAATAGTGTGATGTGTCATGTGTGTCACTTAGAAAGTTATTTTTGATGTTTAGAGAAGGTTCTACTTTCACTGTGTATAGTGTACAAGACATATCATCATCACTGAGGCAGACGGTGGCTCAGTGAGTAGCGCTTGCTTTTTGTAAGATAAAAGGTGCCAGAACTCACATCAACTCATGCGTGACCACACGACCAATCACAAGTCAAACAGTGCCACAAGCGGAGCAGTGCCATCAAAACCAGTGCGGACGAAGTGCACATGCATAGGACTCGACACACAAGAGGCCGAATGCATCGTTTTAGTGATTTTGCCGCCGAAACTTTTAAAACTTGGAAAATCCATCGAAAAAAGGTGCCAGAACTCTGTTCTGGTGCGTTCTATAACAAAAAAAATGAATTCAGTTCCCAGACTAGGCCATATCTGTGTGGGGTTTGTATATTCTCCCCATGTCCGTGTGGGTTTCCTCCCATATTCCAAAAACATACTGGAAGGTTAGTTGGCTGCTGACTAAATCAAACCTAATATTTGTATATATGTATTAGGGACCTTAGTATATAGCTCCAATAAGGACAGGGACTGATGTGAATGTCTAATGTTCTCTGTAAAGCGCTGTGAAGAATTTGTGGTACTATATAAATAAGCATTAAAAATAAAATGATGCTGTTTAATTAATATTCTGCTTAACAGCAGAATTGTTTCTAGGCAGTCATTAATAATGTCACACACACACTATATCCATTTACAGCAATCTACAATCCATACAAAGGTACTGTCCTGCTTTGCTACTTTTTTGTGTCCAAAAATGAAATCCATAATCGAGCAGTATACAGAAGAGTAACTTCCCGGAATTAGTGCTGATACAGCCAGTCAGGGGCGGATTGGCAATAGGTCTTATTGGGAAATCTCCCAGTAGGCTGATGCCCTAATAATGCCAACTGGAGGCCGCCTCATAAATAAATGGATAAAAAAAAACCCTTCCCCTGCAGTCCATCCTTCTATTAGCTAGCATCTGAAGTTGCTTAGGTATCAGCTGTCTCTTGCTGCATAGCGATGGCTGGAAACTGAACCACCCCCCTTGCAACTGACAGTCGATCTCTAAGTAGTTATTCTGCTCCTCTCATCAGAAGGATCCGCTGTCGGTACCGTACAGTGGGCGGCCTCTCAGTCTTAAGTATAGTCCTGGGGGGAGGGAGCAGAACACCCGGCTTTAACTCTGGCTTATGTGCTGGGGTTATGACACAATGACCAGAACCAGCATTAGGTCAGTGGAGACCAGAGCTTTTTTTGGTACCGGAACCCACAGCATAACCACATGACCAACCACAAGCTGAGCAGCACTATAATCTGAGCAGTGCCATCACAACCAGTGCGGATGAAGTACACATGCATCGGACTCGACACACAAGCAGCCCACATGCATGTTTCAATGTTTTTGCTGCCGAAAATTTTAAAACTTTTAAATCCTTTAAAAAAGGTGCCAGAACTCCGTTCCTGTGTGTTCTATGACAAAAAAAGCACGGGTGGAGACACCACTGAGGCCAGGTCTGGCTCTGAAATGTGTGTGTCCAGTTCTGATGGATTTGCAATAAAGGAAGCTTCATGCAGGAAGCTTTGCTATTATTATTATTATTATTATTAACGTTTATTTATAAGGCGCCACACGGTATCCGCAGCGCCGTACATAAGCAATAGTAAAACAACAGTTGCATAATTAACAGAGTAATATAAAGGAATACAATACATGTATAAATGCGCCAGGGCCTGGAGTAACAGACTGTAGCATAAGAGAGAAGAGCCTGAGGTATGAAGAGAAAAAGAGAAAATCAAGAAGGAAAAGGAAGAAAGAAAAGAAGCAGCAGCAGTAAATAGGTAAGTGAAGCCTATAGTGTCACTTTAATGTATGTAACCTAACCTCCCCCTTCTTATCTATTTTACCCGTTTATTGTATGAAGCTTAATACTGGCCGCCAGGGCCGGCGCGACCCGCTCCGCGAGGGAATGCGGTGCATCCCGGCGCCATGCTGGAGAGACGCTGGGCATTCCCCCGCTCCACGCTATACAGATTGGTAGTGTTCATACAGTCTTCTGTATGAACAATACCAATCTGTATAGCATGGAGCGGGGGGAATGCCCAGCGCCTCTCCAGCATGGCGCAGCGCCGCAGAAGTCCAGCAGCTGTTCAATCTCTGACAGTCTGCCGGCTTCAGGCGCACTGACTGGACTCCTGCCGCCTGATTACCGAGAGCCATGCGTGTGACGTCATCACGTCACAGGCATGGATAGAAGAGCTGCGGCGGGGAGAAGAACAACAGTGCAGGTAAGTGTTTAGCCACAGTTTTTTCACACTAATAAAAAGAAAAATACAAGAAATAGCTTTGCTTAGATGAAGAGGGGGGTGAGCAAGTTGAACATGTAAAGAAACGATGAAGGGGATAATGAAATTAAGAGAAAGGGGGGGATGATGAAGAGGAGTGAAAATGCTGGTGTATAAAAAAAAATTATAAAGGGCAGAGGTGATGAAAGTGGTGAAATGAATGGGGAAGGGGTGATGAAGGGGATAGAAAAATGATAAAGGGCAGAGGTGATGAAAGTGGTGAAATGAATGGGGAGGGGGGGGATGAAGGGGATAGAAAAATGATAATGCAAATTAAGAGGGGAAGATGATGAGGGAATGATGAGGGGATACAGAAATGATAAAGGGGAGAGGGAAGGGGAGGTAATGAATGGGGAGGGGGACATGTTAATGGGATAGAGAAATGATAAAGAGGAAGGGTAGGTGATGAGGAGAATGAGGAGATGATAAATGGGGAGGAGGTGATGATGAGGGGATAGAGAAATGATAAAGGGGAGGAGGGGGAGGCAGAGACATGATGGGGATACTGAGGGCTGAAGAGACATGATGGGGATACTGAGGACTGCAGAGACATGATGGGGATACTGAGGGCTGAAGAGACATGATGGGGATACTGAGGACTGCAGAGACATGATGGGGATACTGAGGGCTGAAGAGACATGATGGGGATACTGAGGACTGCAGAGACATGATGGGGATACTGAGGGCTGAAGAGACATGATGGGGATACTGAGGACTGCAGAGACATGATGGGGATACTGAGGGCTGAAGAGACATGATGGGGATACTGAGGACTGCAGAGACATGATGGGGATACTGAGGGCTGAAGAGACATGATGGGGATACTGAGGACTGCAGAGACATGATGGGGATACTGAGGGCTGAAGAGACATGATGGGGATACTGAGGACTGCAGAGACATGATGGGGATACTGAGGGCTGAAGAGACATGATGGGGATACTGAGGACTGCAGAGACATGATGGGGATACTGAGGGCTGAAGAGACATGATGGGGATACTGAGGACTGCAGAGACATGATGGGGATACTGAGGGCTGAAGAGACATGATGGGGATACTGAGGACTGCAGAGACATGATGGGGATACTGAGGGCTGAAGAGACATGATGGGGATACTGAGGACTGCAGAGACATGATGGGGATACTGAGGGCTGAAGAGACATGATGGGGATACTGAGGACTGCAGAGACATGATGGGGATACTGAGGGCTGAAGAGACATGATGGGGATACTGAGGACTGCAGAGACATGATGGGGATACTGAGGGCTGAAGAGACATGATGGGGATACTGAGGACTGCAGAGACATGATGGGGATACTGAGGGCTGAAGAGACATGATGGGGATACTGAGGACTGCAGAGACATGATGGGGATACTGAGGGCTGAAGAGACATGATGGGGATACTGAGGACTGCAGAGACATGATGGGGATACTGAGGGCTGAAGAGACATGATGGGGATACTGAGGACTGCAGAGACATGATGGGGATACTGAGGGCTGAAGAGACATGATGGGGATACTGAGGACTGCAGAGACATGATGGGGATACTGAGGGCTGAAGAGACATGATGGGGATACTGAGGACTGCAGAGACATGATGGGGATACTGAGGGCTGAAGAGACATGATGGGGATACTGAGGACTGCAGAGACATGATGGGGATACTGAGGGCTGAAGAGACATGATGGGGATACTGAGGACTGCAGAGACATGATGGGGATACTGAGGGCTGAAGAGACATGATGGGGATACTGAGGACTGCAGAGACATGATGGGGATACTGAGGGCTGAAGAGACATGATGGGGATACTGAGGACTGCAGAGACATGATGGGGATACTGAGGGCTGCAGAGACATGATGGGGATACTGAGGGCTGCAGAGACATGATGGGGATACTGAGGGCTGCAGAGACATGATGGGGATACTGAGGGCTGCAGAGACATGATGGGGATACTGAGGGCTGCAGAGACATGATGGGGATACTGAGGGCTGCAGAGACATGATGGGGATACTGAGGGCTGCAGAGACATGATGGGGATACTGAGGTCTGCAGAGACATGATGGGGATACTGAGGTCTGCAGAGACATGATGGGGATACTGAGGTCTGCAGAGACATGATGGGGATACTGAGGTCTGCAGAGACATGATGGGGATACTGAGGTCTGCAGAGACATGATGGGGATACTGAGGTCTGCAGAGACATGATGGGGATACTGAGGTCTGCAGAGACATGATGGGGATACTGAGGTCTGCAGAGACATGATGGGGATACTGAGGTCTGCAGAGACATGATGGGGATACTGAGGTCTGCAGAGACATGATGGGGATACTGAGGTCTGCAGAGACATGATGGGGATACTGAGGTCTGCAGAGACATGATGGGGATACTGAGGTCTGCAGAGACATGATGGGGATACTGAGGTCTGCAGAGACATGATGGGGATACTGAGGTCTGCAGAGACATGATGGGGATACTGAGGTCTGCAGAGACATGATGGGGATACTGAGGTCTGCAGAGACATGATGGGGATACTGAGGTCTGCAGAGACATGATGGGGATACTGAGGTCTGCAGAGACATGATGGCTAAGGTAAGGGCTGAAGGGACATGATGGGGATACTGAGGGCTGCAGAGACATGATGGGGTGGTGAGGGACTGCAGAGACATGATGGGAATATTGGGAGACTGGAGACATAAGGGGGAGTACATGCAAGGGGGAGAGAGGAATCTAATATATACACTGTACACACACACAAACTGAATAAATAAGTGCTTACAAGGCTGTGCTTCTATCGTATCATTGTTACAAATGTTTTCTGTTTTGTGACTGCATTGCATTTTGTGACTGTTTTTTTAACTGCATTCAGGTTACAAGAATGTTGAATTTATTGTACTGTGGTCGGAAGGATGCAGTCTGTATTGTAAGCTGACCTGTATGGTGTAGAGGTCAATAGGATAAAGTCTATAAGGTATATAGTCTGTATTGTATTGCAGTTTTTAGGATGAAATGGGATTTGTATAGTGGAGACTAGAAAACTGCCTGTATTGTATAGTAACGGCTATGATTTGCTTTCTTTTATTGTGTTTACAAGATTGTGTTTTATGATGCTTACATATATACTATACTCTAGAAACTATAATGACAAATCGTTAAACAGGTAGGCGCAAATTTAAAGTTTGCAGGGAGGCGCCGAACACCCTAGCCCCGGCCCTGCTGGCCGCACATCTATTCACTGCTCCCACATACTATATCATATATACCGGCAAATTCTGCACTCAAAGGGATTTGTATGCTACTTAAAACTTATTTATCACCATTGTCACGATTTACAACCATTTTTCTCACATTCCACTGGCCTGTATAGTTATACTCCTTATCTACATGACATATGCAGTATGACGGCACTGTGTCAGGATTGGATTATATAAGATGAAAATGTCTGTAGAAATTTCTTTATTTCTTAATTCTTTATTTGTGAATTCATTTTTTTCTGTCATTTCAGACCATGTTTTTTTTTTAACTAACTATCCAAGAAAAAGTTAATGTAGCCTCCTGCTCGGTGTTGCTATTACAGGGTGTTTTCACCATGTCAAATGTCTTAAGCCCACACAGCAGCCATGTATTTATCTGGAGCACTCTTTTTTGGCGATTCTTTTTTTAAGGACGGATAACAAAAAGTTTCTTCAAAAGTTTTGTTATATATGTTGAACATGGTTTCATGCACATTGTATGTTTTTATGTCCTACCACTTTACATTATCTATCTTAAGGATCAATGAAGAGGCATTCTGGATACTAAAGGTTATATTAAACCTGCCAGGTAGCTGTTTATTGTAGTTAAGTTAAAGTCATGACTGACTTTGTGATCATGCTATCCCTCCCCGTGTATGTGTACTATATATATATAT
>WWET01003701.1:10876-21917 GCA_011038615.1 Limnodynastes dumerilii | reverse complement strand
TTTTTGTAACAACAAGGTGTGCTCAGTCACTCAATGTATCAGATCTGTTGTATTAAATGTGAGTTTTTTTCACAAAAGACACTGCTGTGATTATGTTTGTTAAAGAATGTTTTATTGTATTTTATGTATTATATGTATATATATGTTCCGAGCATGAATTAGTCATCAGCCGATATCAGAGACATTTAAACCGGAGGTCGAGTTCACAGGACAGATCCCCTAATGAAGTCCTTGTGATGAAACGCGTTGGCCGTGGCTAGACTATCCAGGCAAATCAACGTGTACCAGATTATTGTGACCACAAGACGTGCACGCTGTGAATAGAGCCGAGAACGGAGCAGAGTGCCACGGACCCACTGCATGCGGTAACACAATACCCGTTTGAATCATTGAGTTGATTCTATTTAACTGTGATTTTAAATAAATGGTTGTACTGCACCATGAGGCATTCACTTTTTCTGCTTGCCTTTTCTGCACCAGCGACAATCCTGCCTAGGGCACTTAGGGCATTGGTAAGGGCCGACTCTAACTATGTTCCTGCATATCCAAGAGCCAGGATTTCAGATTGCAGGCATAAGGAAAGGTAACTGGAGGCAAACAGGGACAGAAAAGTTTGTATTGTGTGGTGATTACTAAAATGCAATACATTTTTTGGCAGTAATTTAGTGTAAAGGGATATAATTTTCTATGGTGTGAGGGTAAGATCAGTCTTTTATAAGTGTTTTATCTGGGGTCAGATACGGGGCCTGATATTTAATCAGGGGTCATAATGTACTAGGGGTTCAAAACTGGGGGGCCTTATATTTAGTTGTTAGATCTGTGGTCTAATGTTTAATGGAGATCAGATCTGGTTTATATTTTTAATGTAGTCATATCTGTGGGCTAATAAGCTTCACATCTGGGGTCTAATTTGATATGAGATGTTTAGAAAATCACTAGCCAACTTGTTATAATAGGCCCGGATCCAGAACTACGGCCGTCTTCCACAAACGGCCATAATTCAATGTACAATAGCTACTACGCATGCGCATATACGCAATCTACATATCGAAACAATACGCAGATTATGCACAATAGCTACTACGCATGCGCAGTAGCTATTGTTCATTGAATTACGGCCGTCTGTGGAAAACGGCCATAGTTCTGGATCCGGCCCATAGTCAGTAAAAGATTCACTACTGTTATCTGTCTGGTATACAGGTCAATTTAAGACAACAAAGAGACTGCACTGACAAGAATAGAAAATTGGTTCTGCAGTAATAAGGTGCTACCGTGCTGCTAGAGAGAAAACAGTATAATCAACCAAAAAGAAAGGAGCTTGGTGCACACTATACATTAACAGATGCTAATACATATTACAAGATCAGATTGGACAAAGATTAGAGTTAAAATCTAAGTTTTATTAAATAACAATTGCTAAAAGCAGGCAAAATATTTCAAAAATATAAAGATCAGGCATAATGAATTGTAATGTCATAAGAACACAGCAGTATCATATAGATGGTCCATATATTATTGAATAAATATATGGCAGTCCTTGAACGCCACCTACGCTAATAGGAAATGAAGCTTACCCTGGGAGTAGGAACTAACAGTCTCACGACTGTGCTTCATCCTTCTGGACCCATATCTTACCCTCCCTGCACTGGGTACAATGTATAGAGGTGTTCTGGCTGCATGCACATTAAAAACGGAACTGCTGTGAAGAGAAGTGGGTCCCTCGGTGCACCGGAGACTCCACGCACCACAATGCGTGTTTTGCCCGAGGCTTTTTCAAGGGGGAAATGCCAGTGTTTTCTGTAGTGATCGTGGCGCCTTATAAAGAGCTGATATCCAATCCTGAGGCATTGAGGCACTAAGCTTACAGCTGGAGCATGATTGGAATTGATTTATTTATTAAAGAATGTCGGCTGTTACTGCCGCTGAGAACAAACTGCATAACAAAAAGAACAAGCGTTATTTATCATGAATATGATGTTCCTAAATAAATAAATAAAATAAAGTAAGTGATTTGATAGCGTTAGCATGTGCCGTATTTAGAGAAAAGATGAACATAGTCTGCAATAATACGCATATTAACTGCCTTGATGACATTAGAAACTAGAGGAATAAACAGAAATAATTTAAAGTTACAAAGTTTCCTAAGAATATATATACTAGAAACTATGGGGCTGATCCAGAGCTACGACGTTACACTGAGCGTTTTAACGCTCAGTGTAACATCGATGCTCTACCCCGACACTTCCCCTTGTTGGAGTGTATTTACGCCGGCTGAAGGCTACCCTAACTTCAGCCGGCGTAAGGGAGTGTAAATACGCTGGGACGGCGGTGTTAGTAAGATAACGCCGCCCTCCCAGCCTAATTACCCTCCCCCTGCCTCCCTGCACTAACCTCAGCGTAGTAACGCAGGGGGACACCCCCTCCAGCGTTACTACGCTGAAGCTATGGACAGCCTGATCTGTGATCGGGCGTTTCCGTAGCTACGCCGGGAAACATCTGCCTGGAGCATGCGCAGATCGGCTTTGTAGTTCTGGATCAGGGCCTATGACATTAAAGAAAAAAGGATATTTAGATAAATATGTATAAGATGATTATAGTGATGAAAAAAATAAAGCTTAAATTATTTATGTCATAGAAACTAGAATAAGAAAAATTCTTGCTGAGTAGATATTCCGTTATTCCATTGGAATTATAATATAGTGAAAGTCTGGAAATAGTGATCTTATAAAGAAAAAACAACATCTAAGATGACCATAAAAAGGCAACCTCAGGAGAGATCCTAGGAAAATAATTTTTTTATGTTAAGAATGGGTAATTAATTTAGAAAAATGGGGTTAAGGCATACCCTATAGGCTCTCATGAGTAATTTATCATTGTACCCCCTGTTCTGGAGTCTATTTCTTAATTCCTGAGCTCTGGTTTTAAAATATCTCAAAGTAGAGCAATTACGTCTCAGGCGAAGATATTCCGCTTTGGGGATAGTCCTCGCGGTAGTAGGTGCATGAGCACTATTAAATTGAAGTATGCTGTTGGTAGCTGTACTTTTATGGAAAAGATCCGTCATTAGTTCACCATGTTGATTAAGTACAATCGTTGTGTCAAGAAACTCTTTGTGAGTTTGACTGATATTCATGGTTAATCTTAGATTAAAATTGTTGGAATTAAGCCCATGAATAAACTCATTAAGTAGGGAAGGGTCCCCATGCCAGAGGAGCAGGATGTCATCAATATATCTCAACCATAACGTGATATGGGATAGGTATTTTTCATGTTGGTCAGAAAAGACGACATCCTGCTCCCACCAGCCCAAATACAAGTTTGCATAGGTCGGGGCACACGCTGTGCCCATTGCGGTGCCCCGTGCCTGTAAATAGAACATGTCATTGTACACAAAGTAGTTGTGCATTAGCACAAATTCAAGGAGCTGGAGGATGAACTCATTAAAGTCCAAGTTAGGATTAGCTCTCAAGAAATACCTGACTGCTCCAAGGCCCACGGTATGTTGGATGCTTGTATATAATTGTTCAACATCAAGGGTGACAAGGTAAGTACCAGGTTCGACTTTGAGATCATTTAGATGTTGCAAAAGGTCCATAGTATCCTTGATATGAGAAGGAAGAGATGTTACATAAGAGCATAAGTGAAAGTCAATGAACCTGCTTGCCTGTTCAGTTAACGATCCATTGTCAGAGACGATAGGTCTGCCACTAAGTTGGACTGGATTTTTGTGTACTTTTGGCAATAAATAAAGTGTTGCCACTCGAGGTTTTTGTATAATAAGAAATTTATAATCTTTTTCTGTGATCAGACCTTGATGTTTTGCTTCTTGTATTAATCTACAAAGGTCTCAGTGGGATTAAAGACAATCTTTCTATAGCATGAAATATCGTTCAGTTGGCGAATGGCCTCTGTTATGTATTGTGTTTTGGACCAGAGTATGATATTTTCGTCCTTGTCAGACGGTTTGATTACAATATCATCCCAGGCCTGAATTTCTTTAAGGGCCATCCATTCATCCTTAGACAAGTTGCTATGTAAATAATTAGATTGAGTATCAGAAAATAGAGTGTCTAAATCTCTAGAGACCATGAATCGGAAAACAGATAAAGCTGTGACCTTGTCGATGTCAGGAAAAAATCTTGATTTGATTTTTAACGATGGTAAGGGGTTAGGTTTACTTACCCAAGAGAGCTCTTCAAGAATGCAGATAGCCTGCATATCCTGCTGATCAAGACTGGTAAGTTGTTCACTTGAATTTGTACTTGTATTGTCTATGAAAGAAGGAGGGCTGGAGACAGAATACATTTTATGCAGTGATAGTTTACGTAGGTATAGGTTTAGATCACGTTCCCAGGAAAACCTATTAAAATTTGCCGTGGGAGAAAAAGATACGCCCTTACTAAGAACTGAGGTATGGTTAGTGGAGAGGGTGAGAGTGGTGAGATGAATTATTTGTAAGGTATCTAAATCATTGACAGAGTTAGTCATTGTCTTTGACATCTTTGTCATTTCAAGGACTGCAAGATATTTATTCAATAATATATGGACCATCTGTACGGCACTGCTGTGTTCTTATGACATTACAATTAATTATGCCTGATCTTTATATTTTTCAAATATTTTGCCTGCTTTTAGCAATTGTTATTTCATAAAACTTAGATTTTAACTCTAATCTCTGTCCACTCTGATCTTATAATATAGCAGCTGTTAATGTATAGTGTGCACCAAGCTCCTTTCTTTTTGGTTGATTATACTGGTATACAGGTCACCAGGAAGTCTTTTTCTGTTTCCTACTAATCAAAATAGTCCAGGAATTAGAAGAAGGGGTAAGAAAGGGCAGTCAGTATCTGGGTGGGCAGTGCAATAAGCTTTTTAGAGAAGCTCCAACTTAGGGAAAGGAAAAGATAAAATACCACTTTCGACAGCTGATAAGTTTCTCCTGAACACTCAGGTGCAATGACCTGTGACTAAAAGATTGTGGAAAAGGATATGACATCTTGCTTCACAACCCCCAGCGTCCAGGCCATGGTGGGGGCCTAACAGGCCTGCTTGCACAGCCACTAGTCTTGATGGACCAGCAATGAGAGACACACTTCAAGTCCTAACCCTTAACACAGACGTGGGACCAGATTTACTAAGCTGCAGTTTTGGAAAAGTGGAGATGTTGCCCATAGCAACCAATCAGATTCTAGCTGACATGCTCTAGTATGCAATAGGAAAGTGAGAGCTAGAATCTGATTGGTTGCTATAGGCAACCTCTCCACTTTTCCAAACCCGCAGCTTAGTAAATTGTGCACCTATTTACTAGCACATTTTACCACTCCATACCAGAAGTAGTTATTGATGACTATAAATTCAATGTTGTCTTGTTGGATCTGGAATGTTTGTAGTTGGTGCTCCTGATGTAGAAATTGATTAATGCTTCTGATACCCAACTGGTGGTTGATGACTGTGTAAAGGTAAGTTACATCACTGGAGGCAATACACATTTCCTGGTCCTATTGTACGTCTCTGTTTTCAGGATTTGTTAAATCCATTCAAATACAGCTGGTTACAGTGTGATTCAAGATAGTCCCATAGGCCCGAGAATCACAAAAAAACAATTCTAAATCTCTAGAATTAGGGGAGAACAATGAAAATGATGACTACAATCCTATGGGGAGAACAATGAAAACTAAAGGGCGAAGTATGAACATAAACAATGGGGCGTATTAAGAGATCCGTTTTTTTTAAAGTATGGAATACGCACGACCGGAGCAAGGAAACACCCACCAATAACTCAGACACTCTCCCGGACATGCTGTCGGTGACTTATGAGTCCCTAGACCACGCTGTTCTTTCCATGTGTACTTACGTGCGTATATGTGCTTCGTCCGATTCTTGATAACCGAGACTCCATGCATTCATTTAAATGCCTCCCCCCACCTATTTTTATGTAAATTTTCCCGTATGTCTGATTTCTGTGCGTATGTCCCCAAGTGCGATTCACATGTATGTCCGTTCAGCACTTACTTTACGCGAACTATACACATAGTAAGTACATAAAGTTACTACACATGCGCTGTTGATCCGATCCTAAAAATACGCACAAAACTACACTCAAAAATGGATCTCTGAATATGGCCCAATAAGTTTAGTAGAAGTGGTGATGATCAAAGATAGTCCCAGGGGCCAGAGTGACAAAATCACTAGAACTAGAGCAGTATATATTGGTGCTAATTCTCTTCTGCAGCACAGTCACCACTATGGGGGCAGGGGTGTAGGAACCATGATTTCTGTTTGAGGGACAAAGATTATATTTTGCACCCCCCCCCCTCCCCACCCCCGTGAATTTCTGCACAAAAGTGAATGGGGATGACTGAAGTGAAAATGGGGATGAAGCGATAATATCTTTATTTGAACTAGCCAACTGTTGTTGTTTCTATGTACCACAATTTGCAATAAGGATAAGCAGACACACGAGTCTGGGAAGCTGCACTTCTCATTGACTATTCTTGTAAGTTGTATGACAATGGAACAAAGAGAGCGAATGATTGTGGCCTGCAGCCAGTTTAAAACGTTAGCAGAAGTCTTGTTGTCACCAGATCCAAGGGTAGACAATGGTCACCTTCACAGTGGTAAAACCATGGTGCTCTGAGCAAGCTTATCACAAAGGGGAGCACAACCTGCCTCCTCTCCATCACCCCCTTTGGAGATTTGCTCATTAATAATTTGGAAACTGTTTAAGCAGTGCTGCCATGCTTACAGTTTGGGACAAATAAAGGGGGCTGCAATAATGACTGGGACATACAAGGGGGGGGGCTTCAATGATGGCTGGGACATACAAGGGGGGCTGACCTGGGTGCACAAAATGAAGGATCTAGGTAGACTGGTCAAGAGAATGGCAACTGCACTTTAATGCCAAAAAATGCTAAATCATGCACTTGGGGCACAAAAGCTCAATATACTATATCATTAATGGCACTACATTAGAAACAACTGAGGAGGAAAGGGATCTCGGAGTCATTAGTTCATGTGACTTTAAGGTAGCCAAGCAATGTAACAAAGCAATGAGAAAGGTAAGTCAAAACACTTGGTTGCACAGGGAGAGGAATTAGTAGCAGAAAGAGAGAGGTAGTGATGGCCCTTTATAGATTGTTGGTATGACCTCACCTAAAATACTGTGTTCAGTTCTGGAGGCCATATCTCCAGAAAGACAAATACATTAGAGACTGGGCAAAGAAGAGCAACTAAAATGGTCCATGGCCTGTGTCACAAAACATACAAAGAAAGGCTAGAGGAACTAAACATGTATAGCTTGGAGCAGAAAAGGGAGAAGGGGGATATGATAGCAACTTTCAAATATATCAAGGGTTGTGACCAGTTAGAGAAGGGTGGCATTTTTCAAAGGAAGAGGTGTAATAGAACACGAGGGCATGGATACAAACTGAAGGGTGGTAGATTTAGAGGAAATGTGTGGAAAAATTACTTCACCACTGAAAGGGTAATAGATAAGTGGAATAGCCTCCCATCTGAGGCATAGTAGAAGAGTTTAAACATGCTTGGAATAAATATAAGGATATCCTAAATCTCAAACTAATTTGAGGATATAGGGTCTAGGTTCAGTACAGTTTTAAATAAACAACTGGGTAAACTGGATGGGCCATGTGGCTTTTATCTGTCGTCACTTTCTATGTTTCCATGTAAGACCTGTTTTAGTACATTTGCATATTATTCACCCCACATACAGTTGCGTAGGAATGAAAATTTCCATGGGGGAGGCAAAAGACCTGGAGCCAGTGGCAACATTAGCGTTGGTGTCACCCGATGCGGAAATTCATGGTGTCATCCCCTTAGACCTTCTTCTATACAAGACATTACAATTCCCATATATTATTTAATGTAATACTAAATATGGGGATTATAATTCACATAAAGCAACAAAATAAAAATTACACCTTTAAATTACAATACCATATGCACACCCTAATTGTATTTACAATGACATAGTTTAAAGTAGTTGAAGTGAAAAAGTCTCCCACAGCCATTATTGCAGCCTCCTTGTATGTTCCTGCTATCCTATCAGCCCCCTTGTATGTCAGAGCCAACCTATCAAACAGGAAGGCACTGGTCTGCACCAACTACCATCAATGCAGACAATTATACTTATACGGTGGATGAATTAATATTTATCAGCGTCAGCAAAGCATCTGGATATATTGCATTGTATATCGAATTTTTGACCACCTACTCAACTGTGGAGCTTACGTTTGAATCATACACAGAAATTTGCATATTATACTAGTGCACCCTGTATATCCCTTTATATACATTTCTTTCTTATAAAATCCTGTCGACAGGTAAAATTTGAGAAATTATGCTCTTATTTAAGCTGTGCATATATTTACATTATTACATTGTTGTTTTATATTGTTTTAGTTATGTGCATATTTGGTAATTTTTAATAAATCATTCTTTGTTCAATTCCATAGCGCAACTCTTTGTATATATAATTATTCTAATAAAATAAAAATCACAATTAATTTTCACACCCCTCAAATAATCAATCATTTATGCAGCGGTCCACAAGACACTTTTACATTTTCTTATTCACTGGATTGGTCTTTTTCTTGCTTCAACTAACTTACTTTACCTAATTCCACCTGTGCATGCCAAACGCGTCATGTAAACACTGAGCACGTGGAGCGCTGGCGCAGTTTCACTCGGGTGCACGCTCCACCTCCTGGTGTCTCATCAATATTGAATGTTTCCCATGCCTGGTCATGGGAAAGATTTGGGGGCAGGTAGGCTGCTGGCCAATCAGTGGTTAGCAGTCTCTATATCAGAGGTTATAGCATCTGTTTCTCAGTGCTGTGACCTGCTATTCTCTTGCATCTTTTGCTTCTGCCTTGTGCATTAATCCTAAATGACCCATTGTTCCTGCCTTGATTCTTGCCATGCCTCTCCAATGTCTCTCCCCCTTTCTCTCTCCTGCTGGTGTTTGTTCCTGACTTCTCCTGTGTGTCTGTTTGTGTTTTCTGTTGAGTTGCTTGAGCCCTTGTTAGTCCTGTCTGTCTCCAGTCCACCCAGTCATCTCTTCTTCCATCGCTTGTCCCCGTTCCGTGTTCTATGTAGTCTGTCACAGGCCAGTCCCTTCTGACTCTGTCTTTTCCCGTTTTTTGCTTCATTTTGTCTTCTCTCCTCTTTACTCCATCTTGGTCTTCATCCTTCTTCTCCCGGGCATTGCCTCTGGGACTGTGACCATGCTAGGTACCTGCAGCCCAGACTATCCCCACCATCAGGGACTCTAGTGAACACCAGGCCCTAGTTAGACTCCGCGCCCTAGTTGCGTCATCCGTATTCATAACATTGTACTAGTCTTTTTACTTTTTGAATCAATCTAAACATTCTATAGGGTTTATTAAATTAAGTATTCATTTATTATTTATTAAACTACCACCCTGCCTGTCTGCCTGCCACTGCTGTGCCACACTAGGTTTCAGAGATACGCTCCATACTTTTCCACTGCGCAGTGTTTACGTTGCTGCTCTGTCACTTAGTTTAGCAGCTGCAGCCTTTAACCAATACTGTTGAAAATAATATTGTGAGGTGGTCCAATTTGACTGGAAATGAATGTTTTTGATGTTAATAATACTGTAGGAGTAAAAATACATACACGTTACATGATGTTAGCTTATTTAAGAATTTTTTTAAATAAAAATATGTATCCAAATCTAAAATCAAAACATTTCTTGCCAAAACCAAAACCAGATGATGAATTAGAACCAAAACTAAGACACGAGGTTGTCAATCATCTCTAATGAAATCATTAATCTTGCTATATTTTTAACATTTGTAGGGTTCTCTTTATAATACAAATAAGGCCCTTTAATGCTTGAACAAGTCCTCTGACTTACAATTACACCAGTCCCTGAGCTGGGTGCAAGAGTTTGGAGAAAGTGTATGGAATTCAGGCTGCTACTGAGCCTAGCAGGATCCCTAAACAGTTGGCTGTCTCATTTAGTACCCCATTGCACTAGTGCATAGCACTTATAAAGGAACACAGGAGGATGTGTAGCTTTGTGTTCCACTTCTGTGTTGCACTTCCACCTAAAAAATGCTCAGCACATATGCTCAGCTCTGGATTAGGTCTGTACTGACGGTAACGAAATCAGGGAAACTTTACTTGTACTTAATATAAAAATAAACCTTTTTGATTAATTTCGTTTCATTTTTAGCTATTTTATTTATACTTATCTTATATTTACATTTGCATTGCTACAGAGAATAGCTGTCAAAGCAGAGCAGGAATTATTCCTACACTTACACATTTAATGTGCTTGATTATCATGTAATATAAGTGAAAAGACCCCACTTCTGTACAGTTTCAGAGCCATCCATAAATTTATGCTTGGATCACTTTCAAAAGACCCATTATTTGCATGTATTTTCTTTGTGAATAAAACAAATTGTTTCATGCAATATAGTTAATTAAAACAAAAAAAATATCATTAAGAATTCTTTTTGGGAAAGTACTTTTTGATATATTTTAACAGTTTGTTTTAATTTGTTTCTGTGGCTAGCAGGTTAACCCCCTGCCTTTCATGCACCTGTTTAACATTTACTTAATAAATTGATTAAGCAGCTTCCATTCTGGTTTTATTCTGTTTGTGGGCATGTCTGGGATCAGTTGCTGACAGTGAGAGCTGATCCACAGCAGCCATTTTGGAGACTTTAAGGCGTTGTCTCCTAGGTAAGTTGGCTCTCAATTTATAAACATATATATGGGACCCAACATTGGGACTCTCAATTTTAGAGTTAGGACCATCATATACAGAAAGGCCTTGACGGTGGCTGGTGTCTTATCCCATATTTGATCAAATATGTGTAACAAACATTTCTGTGTTTTATTTTACAGATAGAACAGTAGAGTTTGTTACTGGTTTATGGCAGTGTGCTGGGGCTATTTTTTCCTTTTGTTTCTGTGGCAAGCAGATTACCTCCTTGCCTTTTACGCACCTGTTTAACATATACCTATAAATTGATTGAGCAACTTCCATTC
>WWET01003700.1:139347-157923 GCA_011038615.1 Limnodynastes dumerilii | reverse complement strand
GTTTTATTTTATTTTTGGACACCTACGGTGATGATTGTGTGACGCTTATTGGAAGAAAGGGAGGCCCCCTGCAAAAGGAAAAAGGATAAAGGTTGCTAATAAGAATACATTACAAGAGAAGAATTACGTGAGTGCATTGGTTTTGGGTACACCCAGATTTGAATTTAACCATCTGCACTAGTCTTCTCTCTCTCTGCTATCTTTTTTGGGGTACCTGCGATTGGAGGAGTGAAGTAGGACGGTGTAAAGAATAATATTCACTACTTTGAAAAAAAGAAACTAGATGTAAGTGCATTATTTACTTCTTTGATTGAAGTGGGATCAGCTGGCTGCACTAGGTGTCACCTTTTGTTTTTTTGAGCATCGTTTATGTGGAGAGATAACACCGGGCAATCATTGTGAACCACTGGCAGTCATCGTCGGAGAGGGTAGGAGTGGATCCGGATAAAAAGGGGGATACATTGAATGCCAAAAAGTCAAGATAGACAAAGTGTAAGGAGCGAGGGAAGGGAAGAGTGTGATATTAATTTTGACGGTCTTCACATTGTCTGCCCTCTTTTCTCTGTTTTCCGGTACATGATTTCACCTGAAGGAAAATGGAATAAGGACTCCTGGAAAATTCATAAGGAATAGTTAAAAGTCTTTTGAATGGGAACCATATGAGGACTCAAAAACTGGACTTACACATTTGGAAGAACATGGAAGATTGGTGAGCAAGAATAGGAAAAATTGTATTTGAAAGACTTTATTATTGATACATGTAAAACATACAAAATTTTCAGTTTATTTCGAATTGCATATACCACTGAAGGTTGATTCATTGCATATGGTTCTTTGATATTCATCTGTGTCTGAGATACGACAACAGAAGAATTATACCAGCGCTTACATTCTTTCCACCATTTGCATTTAGGTTGTTTTAAGTATAAGGCAGTATAGTGGCTTTTTATCGTGGGGGATTAGGTGTTTACCCCTAAAGGGAAGGAAGAAGCTGCAGGTGTGGGAGCGCAAGGTTTAAGATATTTCAATTTACATAATATTTATATTAACCCTTGCCCCATTGGAGCAATACCTCACACACACACACGCTAATTTTTTAGTCAGAAGCCAAGTAACCTACTACTGTAGCATACACAGAGAGGTAGGAATATGCAGTGGGCACTACATATACCTACCTCTTCTTGTATACGTTAATTGGAAAGTGTGGTGACCCTTTCAATAGGGAATTAGGCAGCTTCTATTAATTTAGGAGCAACTTTTAAAAAACATTCCTTCCCAAATAACATACTAGCATGGAGTTTAGGAGGCAACCGGAGTACCTGGAGACAAAGGGCCTGATCCAGACCTACGTAAGCGTAAGATCGGCTGAATAGCCGATCTGCGCATGCGCCGGGCAGATGTTGCCCGGCGTCGCTACGGCAACACCCGATCGTGGATCGGGTGTACGTAGCAGCGCCGTTGGGATGCTGGAGGGGACGTCCCCCAGCGTCCCAATGTCAAGTTAGTGTAGGTGGGCGCGTGGAGCTAGTTAAATTAGGGGGGGGCGGGCTAAGCGGCCATACGCTCCTGTGCGAGCATATGGCCCCTTTCTTACACTGGCTGAAGTTAGGGTAGCCTTCAGCCGGCATAAGGAAGGGGCCATACGCCCGCACAGGGGGAGTGTCGGTCAAAATGAACGCCGATACTCTGTGCTTTAGTAAGCACAGCGCATCGGCGTAGGTCTGGATCAGTCCCAAAGGCCCTGATCCAGACCTATGCCTATGCGCTGTGCTTTACTTACTTTATGGCATGTACTTCCCCCAACACTCCCCCCTGTCCCAGCTTATTTTTCCTCGCTTACACCGGCTGAAAGCTACCCTAACTTTAGCCGGCGTAAGCGAGGGAAAATACGCTCGGGCAGGAGCGTCTTTTCTAAAATCCCTCCCTCATTAAACTACCTCCCCCCGCCTACCTACACTAACATTTACGTAGTAATGGTGAGGGACGCCCTCTCAGCCGTTACTACGCTGAAACTACGGAAGCCCGATCCTGGATTGGGTGTTTCCGTAGTTACGCCGGCCAACATCTGGCTGGTGCATGCGCAGATCGGCATTTCAGCCGATCTTACGCTTACGCCCGGTGTATTACCGCCGGGCAGCGTAGGTCTGGATCACGCCCAAAATGAGAGCATACAAACTCCACACAAATAAGACATTATCCAGGAAACAAACTCATGACATCAGCAATATGATGCAGAAGTAGTAATCGTGAAAATGTTTAATTCTCTAGAGGATTAGTTCTGATTGTAAAACTTATACCCCGTTCAGATCACCACCCTGGCAATATCCTGTGTCCACAGACCTGGGATATTGCCGGGGCAGCAGAGGATCCCAGGGTCACAGACCCCGTTTCACACTGTAGGGCAGACCCGGGAAATTCAGAGACCCGGGTCTGCTCTGTCGTCATCAGTACAACACTTGTTGCCAGGGCAACAGTAAAAAAAATTGCACCAATCAAGTGCTTTAGGTGCTACCCGGGTTGAAAAACCCGGGTAGCACCTTTCACACTGCACCCCTACCCGTGTCGGACCCAGGAATAACCCTTCTTTTCATCCTAGTTGAATTCCTGGGTCTTCTCACACGGGTCCACCGGAAGTACCCCTTTCACATCTCCACGAAATACCCGTGGTTTTGCCGAGACCCGGGTTTTTTGCGAAAATCACGGGTATTTCGTGGTGATGTGAAAGGGGTATAACATATGTAACTTCACTTTTACATACTTTGTTATGGCCACTTACAAACTGCATACCCTCCAACATGACCCATTCCATTAGGTACAAAATACTCTGCTCCTCAGTTTTCAACTGTCAGTTACTAGGATAATCACCTTTGTTGAAGAGACAAATGGCTTTTTAAATATCAGTTAATTAAATTAAACCAGGTGAGTGACAGTTGGAAGCTCAGGAGTGGATTAAATTGTACCTAATGGAATGGGTCATGTTGGAGGGTCTGAAACTGGGACTGAGCAGGAAGCATTATGAAAATATGCTTTGGGCAAGTAGTTACTAAAAACTTCAGTTGCAAAGACTATAGCCATGGTAGTTTCACCAGTGTGTAATCAAATTTGTGAATTAGCAGTCCCATAATTTTTTGAGTGAAAGCATTCTTACTTCATGATTTTGATGGTCTATCTTGTTTGTATTGCTTAACAGAACATGTCCATTATTGAACCAGCCTTAAGGAGATTATGGGAATAGTGAAAGGGAGAATAAGGGACTCCCCAAAAGTTCCTAGTCAAGCGTGATGCAGGGGGTTGAGTCAGTTAAAGCCAATCCATCAGATACTGCACATCTACTTAACCTATAGAACCTATTTGGTGATTAGGTGTGATAGGTATGTCGAAAAGTCTTTGAACTCTAGCTATGGCAACCACATGGCTGTGAACTGTACATTTTGCAGATGCAGATGAAGTGTTGTCTTCCATTGTTAGGTAGAAGTTTATATGGCAAAACCAGTCATGCACAGAGGGATGTATGGGTGATTGCCAGCTTTGTGGCATGGCAGCTCTCGTTGCTTTGGCTATGTGTTTGAGCTGTGACTTCTTCTACTGGGAGATTGCTATAGGGGATTATGCCAAAACAGAATAATATTCTTGCCCAATATTTCAAAGAAGACTCAAATTAGATTAACAAAATTTTACTCTACTCTACAACAGAATGTATGAACTTTAAAATACCATATATCTATGCACTCCTGCTAAAAGCTATATATGATACCTTCAGCAAGATATATCAAATAGATAACAATGGGCCAGATCCAGAACTACGTCCGTCTTCCATAGACGGACGTAGTTCAATAAACAGTATCTACAGTATCTATGGAAGACGGACGTAGTTCTGGATCCGGCCAAATGCATGTACTGGATACACTAAAATAATAATTGCTGATACCCAGGGTTTAAATGGATTATGTGAATTATAAATCCCATCAAAAGTATAAAATAAATGTTTTTTATGGTTTGGTAAAAAATTGTCTTTGATTGGGTACAACTAAGATTAAAACACAATTTTATCCTAAAAAATGTTTTAAATTAATAAATTAAATAAAAAACGTTTTGTACCAGAATACTCACTAGATCCCATTTATGAAATAATTCATGTAATTTATGTGTGATGATTACTTAGCACTTTATAACATTCTTTAAATATACCAAGTTGTATGTATTCCTCTACCAGGGTATCAAGAATTGGTTAAATTCACAAAATCAAATAATTTGTGACACATGGCAAATTGGTTGGTTGTTTGAGGCCCTGCCAGCTAGTTATCTGTGTATAGCAACAGACCACACTAATGGGAAAATGATGTATGGGCCTCATTAACCATGAATACAATGGCTCTTTTAATGCTCATACAAACTGTAGAGAAGAAACATGTTAAATCCTCTAGTATTTAAATTGATATATGATACAATGTTGGATCTGTTTGTCAAAGTCATAGTAGTAGGAAATTAAATTATCATGTAATTTTCTGGTCATTTGCATTGGAATAGATTGTAAATGAGTCTATAGCTGAGGGGCTATAATAAAACAATGTATCTTAAGATTTATTAAGCAACACACATAATAGACATATTTTTCTTTTACCATTATAGCTATCACATTATTATGGCTTGCTGCTTATATATTATGTTTATTATATTATACATTTATATTTCAATACTAGAAAATGTTTTTGCATTGAAATACATGAGCCCCGATGCTGAAGATGGGCCTGATCCAGAGCTACGGCCGACATCGCTAGTACGGCGGCTGTAGCTGTAATGTGCATGCGCCGGGCAGATGTTGCCCGGCGTTACTATGGAAACGCCCGATCTACGATCGGGCGTCCATAGTAGCACCGTAGGGACGCTGGAGGGGACGTCCTCCAGCGTCCCTACGCTCATGTTACTGCTGGTGGGCGGGGGGAGGTAAGTAAATGAGGGTGGGGAGGCGTGCTAAGAGGCCATACGCTCCTGTGTGAGCGTATGGCCCCTTTCTTACGCCGGGCGAAGCTAGGGTAGCCTTCAGCCGGCGTAAGGAAGGGGCCATACGCCCGCACCGGGGGAGTGTCGGTCAAAATAAACGCCAATACGCTGTGCTTTAGTAAGCACAGCGCATCGGCGTAACTCTGGATCAGGCCCTATGACTTTATAAGAGAGGGAGGGGGGGAGATTCTGCAACATAGACACCTTACTTCCTGCCCTCTATCCCTAAATTGACTTAACTAGTCCCACCCTAACTCTGAACTAGCCCAGGGTTGACGACTATTGAAAGCTTCCCTCTGGGAGAACCTGGAAGTAAGCCATAGATTACTACGAGAGGGGAGCTTAATGATGCGATTTATGCAAACCACATCATTAAGTCCCGCCTCCGTTAATCACTCGTATGATCTCCGGTGTTAAATGGCATGGGCGGGGTGTGATGACATCATCCAGTCCCGAACATCCCTAATAACTCTAGGGATAACACTTGTGATTGTTAGAGGGTCGGGGCTTGCGGGAGATTTGCCGGCTCTCCCGGGATGCTCGGAGAACGGCCCAAATTTTGGAAGTCTCCCGGATATTCCGGGAGAGTCGGCAACCCTGAACTAGCCCTCCTTCAAGCAATAAAAAACTTCTATTAATAAATTTAACATTAACCCTTTCTTGTACAAGCTATGAAAATATTGTTTTACTTAAAGCGTTTGCCTCCGTAATTCATGCAATGTATACAGCACATGATGAATAGCTTGTTTGTTCCCCATGAATTATATTATGGTGCCCCGGTGGCTTGTGTTGTTTGTTTTGATGGGGCACTGGTGGCATATATTTTGATTTATTATGGTGCCCCGGTGGCTTGTGTTGTTTGTTTTGATGGGGCACTGGTGGCATATATTTTGATTTATTATGGTGCCCCGGTGGCTTGTGTTGTTTGTTTTGATGGGGCACTGGTGGCATATATTTTGATTTATTATGGTGCCCCGGTGGCTTGTGTTGTTTGTTTTGATGGGGCACTGGTGGCATATATTTTGATTTATTATGGTGCCCCGGTGGCTTGTGTTGTTTGTTTTGATGGGGCACTGGTGGCATATATTTTGATTTATTATGGTGCCCCGGTGGCTTGTGTTGTTTGTTTTGATGGGGCACTGGTGGCATATATTTTGATTTATTATGGTGCCCCGGTGGCTTGTGTTGTTTGTTTTGATGGGGCACTGGTGGCATATATTTTGATTTATTATGGTGCCCCGGTGGCTTGTGTTGTTTGTTTTGATGGGGCACTGGTGGCATATATTTTGATTTATTATGGTGCCCCGGTGGCTTGTGTTGTTTGTTTTGATGGGGCACTGGTGGCATATATTTTGATTTATTATGGTGCCCCGGTGGCTTGTGTTGTTTGTTTTGATGGGGCACTGGTGGCATATATTTTGATTTATTATGGTGCCCCGGTGGCTTGTGTTGTTTGTTTTGATGGGGCACTGGTGGCATATATTTTGATTTATTATGGTGCCCCGGTGGCTTGTGTTGTTTGTTTTGATGGGGCACTGGTGGCATATATTTTGATTTATTATGGTGCCCCGGTGGCTTGTGTTGTTTGTTTTGATGGGGCACTGGTGGCATATATTTTGATTTATTATGGTGCCCCGGTGGCTTGTGTTGTTTGTTTTGATGGGGCACTGGTGGCATATATTTTGATTTATTATGGTGCCCCGGTGGCTTGTGTTGTTTGTTTTGATGGGGCACTGGTGGCATATATTTTGATTTATTATGGTGCCCCGGTGGCTTGTGTTGTTTGTTTTGATGGGGCACTGGTGGCATATATTTTGATTTATTATGGTGCCCCGGTGGCTTGTGTTGTTTGTTTTGATGGGGCACTGGTGGCATATATTTTGATTTATTATGGTGCCCCGGTGGCTTGTGTTGTTTGTTTTGATGGGGCACTGGTGGCATATATTTTGATTTATTATGGTGCCCCGGTGGCTTGTGTTGTTTGTTTTGATGGGGCACTGGTGGCATATATTTTGATTTATTATGGTGCCCCGGTGGCTTGTGTTGTTTGTTTTGATGGGGCACTGGTGGCATATATTTTGATTTATTATGGTGCCCCGGTGGCTTGTGTTGTTTGTTTTGATGGGGCACTGGTGGCATATATTTTGATTTATTATGGTGCCCCGGTGGCTTGTGTTGTTTGTTTTGATGGGGCACTGGTGGCATATATTTTGATTTATTATGGTGCCCCGGTGGCTTGTGTTGTTTGTTTTGATGGGGCACTGGTGGCATATATTTTGATTTATTATGGTGCCCCGGTGGCTTGTGTTGTTTGTTTTGATGGGGCACTGGTGGCATATATTTTGATTTATTATGGTGCCCCGGTGGCTTGTGTTGTTTGTTTTGATGGGGCACTGGTGGCATATATTTTGATTTATTATGGTGCCCCGGTGGCTTGTGTTGTTTGTTTTGATGGGGCACTGGTGGCATATATTTTGATTTATTATGGTGCCCCGGTGGCTTGTGTTGTTTGTTTTGATGGGGCACTGGTGGCATATATTTTGATTTATTATGGTGCCCCGGTGGCTTGTGTTGTTTGTTTTGATGGGGCACTGGTGGCATATATTTTGATTTATTATGGTGCCCCGGTGGCTTGTGTTGTTTGTTTTGATGGGGCACTGGTGGCATATATTTTGATTTATTATGGTGCCCCGGTGGCTTGTGTTGTTTGTTTTGATGGGGCACTGGTGGCATATATTTTGATTTATTATGGTGCCCCGGTGGCTTGTGTTGTTTGTTTTGATGGGGCACTGGTGGCATATATTTTGATTTATTATGGTGCCCCGGTGGCTTGTGTTGTTTGTTTTGATGGGGCACTGGTGGCATATATTTTGATTTATTATGGTGCCCCGGTGGCTTGTGTTGTTTGTTTTGATGGGGCACTGGTGGCATATATTTTGATTTATTATGGTGCCCCGGTGGCTTGTGTTGTTTGTTTTGATGGGGCACTGGTGGCATATATTTTGATTTATTATGGTGCCCCGGTGGCTTGTGTTGTTTGTTTTGATGGGGCACTGGTGGCATATATTTTGATTTATTATGGTGCCCCGGTGGCTTGTGTTGTTTGTTTTGATGGGGCACTGGTGGCATATATTTTGATTTATTATGGTGCCCCGGTGGCTTGTGTTGTTTGTTTTGATGGGGCACTGGTGGCATATATTTTGATTTATTATGGTGCCCCGGTGGCTTGTGTTGTTTGTTTTGATGGGGCACTGGTGGCATATATTTTGATTTATTATGGTGCCCCGGTGGCTTGTGTTGTTTGTTTTGATGGGGCACTGGTGGCATATATTTTGATTTATTATGGTGCCCCGGTGGCTTGTGTTTTTATTTTTTATTATGGGGCACTGGTGGCATGTATTTTATTTATTTGTGGGGACATGTAAAGGCTTTTTTATTTTTATGTAGTGGGCACAGTTGTTTTTTTTAAAAATGACAAAATGGCCATGGTCTGTTTTTTAAACAGGGCATGCTGCCGATAGTAGTTCTACAAGCGCTAGCATGCCCTGTCATTTATGGGCATGCTTGTGCCTGTAGTTCTACTACCTGCAGTATGCCCTGTCGAACGGGAGGTTTAATTATTTATTTTTTACATATAGGCTGCGGCGGCAGGGCGGCCGGGGGGAGGGGTTAATTTTTAGTATCGAGCGGTTTTTATTTTTATTTTTTGTGCTGAGCTGACCCTACGATTCCACCAGCTCTGAGATGGTGGAATTGTAGGGCTATTTCCGCATGCAAGGGGACTCGTGCTCAGGTAATATTTAAATGAAAAACCGAACATTTTCTCATTTAAATATCCTGGCACATCCCCTTTGCAGTCGGAATCGGATGCGGGCGGATACCATAAAATCCGCCAGCAATCCGACTTCCTTCCGAATGTAGCGCATGCGCAGACCTGTCAAAAAGCATCGTATCCGTGTGAAATTCACACGGATGCGATACTCTGAATCCGGTCCACTGCCACAAAAAGAGACTAAAATAATAATAATAAAAGCAAAAAAAAAACCTATTAAAACTAATAACAAAATAGAAGTCAATCGCACTAATGGGTGATCACTGGCACTTTAATAGGACAAATATATAGTATTCCAAAGTAATATTAATAATAAAAACGAAGGACCGGATCCAGACTTGCAAAGTTGTGTAAGTGACCTGTTTTGACTGGAGGGGGTCTGGATCCGGTCTTCCCTTGCTAACAGTTGCTGACCATGTGTGCTATGTATAAGCATTATATGTAAATACAAGGCACATAAATTATAAAGCAAGGCAAGTACAGCATATAAGTGGTGCCGAAGATTCATTAACCCCTAATGGAGCAAGTACCAAAATACAGTGTCCATTTTTAAAAATGTCTTGCCACGGCATACACTTTAACTAGATATCTACAGAAAGTTAATTAAAAATTGTGATTTCCTGATCTATGGGCGGGTAGATTGACATTACTGTTTATGGAAATTCATATGATGTGCACTACAAAAATTGTTGACTTGGTCTCTCTTTCTTTGAAGAGTTTTTGTTTGACAAATGATAACCACTACAAGTAGCACCTAGCAGATATTATATTTATATTTTGCCTCATAAAATTGTCTGTTTGGTTGTTCCCTTATCCTCTAGGTGTTCCCTTATCCTCTAGGTGTATAAATTGATCAATTATTGGTTAATGTATCTTCAGCACCATATCTATACCCTACTTGTCTTGCTTCATAATTAATGTGCGTTGTGATAAGAATATTTATACTTGCAGAGGTGGTCAGCTCATCCCTGCATATCAAGAGTCCTCTTCTCCTCATTCCATCTTCAGAAAGGCTGCCGCTCCTTGAAGTGTGGGAGTGAGGGCGCGGGGCTGGCACCAGCGTGACCCCAGGATGTCACGCTTGCTCTTCTGGGAGATATTTTACAGAGGCTCCGTTACGGGGCCCAGAGACAGCAGTAGCATTATTACTGGTTATGGAGCCTCTGTAAAACAGGTAAACGCTATGCAGGGAAGGTTCCCTAATCCCAATCTGCTCCCCTTGTTTGTAAAAAATAAATAAAAAAAATGTTAAAATAAAAATAAATAAAAAATGCAACCACAGTGCAGGCCCGGGCCCTCCAGTAGGGCCGGACCCGGGTTCTTTGTACCCCCTTCTCCCCTTTCTCGGCGGCCCTGCACATACATACACATACATACAAACATACATAAACACACACAGGCATAAGGGTTAATTTATTTAGCAGCCAATTAACCCACCAGCATGTTTGTGGGCGGAAACCAGAGCACTCAAAGGAAACCCACGCAGACGCAGGGAGAACATACAAACTCCACACAGATAATGCTTAATCCGCAAATCAAACTTGTGACCTCAGCACTGTGAGACACAAGTGCTACTCACTGAACAACTGTATGTGTAATGTAAGGAGAAAGGATTATAGGGTTCAGTGTGTGTGTGTGTGTATTTGCATGCAAGGTAGAGAAAATGTAGGAGGGTGAACTTGCATTTTAACCTTCCAGGGTTGACTTCAAAAGAGAAATGTAAAAACATATATTCAGTATAGTCTGTATAATATATCAATAAAGTATATAGACTGAAAAAAAAGATGCATTACATTAGAAATTTACATTGCAAAATCTTTATTCATTTGCATGTTGATTTATAAAAAAGGAGATATTTTTCAGTCATTAAGTGAAGTTGCTTTTGGGTTCAATCCACTCTTGCAACTAGCGCCAAAGTGGTTTAAAAAAAAGAAAGGCATTTCATCAGAGCCTCACACATAAAGAAGCTCATTGTACCACTCTCCCTTCAGTTACATTGTCGCAGTTTGTATTATTTTGATAAGAGACTTAATCGACCATGTCTGAGAACAGTTGGCTGATTTGTCTGCCAAGTCTACAGCACCATTCTTTGCTAAAAGTAGCATATGTTGTTGTAAAAAAATGTCAGTTATAATGGCGATGTTTATAGCACTTTTTCCAAACATGCTACAAAGGAAATATGTTGTAGACTGCACTCATTTTTATGCTTTCAATTAATAATACTGCTCTGTAATGAGGACTGATCTTAATATATTTCTAGCACTTCACAGCAGCTTTGGATTCCCTGCTCTGAATCCTGATCATTTTAGGTGTTTAGCAAGTAATACTGTATTTCGACATTAATATAAAGGAAATTCTGTGTTTTACTTATTTAAATTATATAACAATTAACAAATTTTGTGACATAAACAACTCAGGGTTGCCGACTTTTGCCAGCTTCCCTCCAGGATCTAGCTAGAGATGCATGCAGGGGGATTTATGCAAATCACATCATTAAGCCCCACCCCCTTACTAACACCTGTTTTTAGCAGTAATAGGGATCTTGGCGGGGCATGATGGCGCAAATTACATCATCAAGTCCCTCCCTAGCCCTAGCAACACTAGTATACTAGTGTTGCTAGGCAGGGGGGCAGGACTTGAGGCCGTGGTTTCCATCAAGTCACTTGTGGGAGATTTGCAGACTCTCCCGGGATACCGGGAGAATTGCCCGAATTTCGGGAGTTTCACGGACATTCCGGGAGAGTATGAAATAACGATTAGGAAGTGCATGATGCACCTCATCCCCAAAGAGAAAAATGTTATACCACTTACATGCAGTACATAGAGAATACATAGAAATTTGCTTCTCTGTCAAATTATTTGTAAGAGTAGATCCCAAATGGATAGAAGCATGGGAAAATATGGTACCCAGGCCTTACTACTGATTTCTATTCATTCCAGGCTCTCCTAATCAGCAGTTGTTACTTATCAAGTGTATTATATAGTTTTCTTGGCCAAGTCCCCACGGATCACAGAAATATAATTTACAGTTAATGGTGACAGGTCTTTTTGCTACCTGTTGTAGATCAAAAGTCAAAATCTTTTACCAGGCCTACCACCCCAGGGCTGCCTGAAGAGTAATAGGGCTGGATTTACTAAAGTCGTTGCTGTCTAACTCGCTAGAGTTTGCCGGCAATCTCCGGTGAGTTTATAAATTACTATGACTAAAGTCATTTCAGCATAAACTCGGCAGAGATGATGGTTATTCAAACTCACCGTAGTATAAATCGCTACGGCGAGTTTCAAAAGGCATACAAATTGCTGTATTTATTATACAGCGATTTGTAAAATCCCTGTAAACTCGCCTCTAACCCCGGAAATAAAATAGAGGTGGGTGTGAGTGTTGATTTACTAGAAATTAGCAATCACTTTAAAAAAAAAACCTACTGTACCATTTACATGTAAAAAAAAAATCTATAAAGTCAAATGCATTGCTATAGAATGTTACGCAATTAAATTTAATGTGTAATTTTACCCATTATGTTTACTATATGTTGCCCCATAATGTGTTAATGTCTAGTACTCCGTTATGTCAATAATAATTGCTGCCTGTAATGCTGCCCGCAAATGACTGTCACATTTGGTGACAGAGGACCTGATTCACACTTAAGAGTAAAATTGCGAACGTACTTAAAAATACACACGTGAAAAATCTGTAATACTGATTTAGAGTAATGAAAGAAACCGATTAACCACTCCCCCTGTGTCAGGAGTGCAACTTAAAAACATATGTCTTTCCTGCGTATAATTAGGTACGTGCGGACTTTATAAGCTGTGAATTGGTCGTGCGTTTAGGTACTTATACGAACTGATTAGACTTTTGAAAAGTAATTTTTTTTATACCAGAAAAAACTCTTACTCACATTAACATATGTTAACAAAAGCAACCATTAAAAATAAACCTAAGCATGACAATTTACAATACTCATAAATTATATAATTTAACTGCCTCCCCCCGCCTACCTTCCGTAACTGCAGCGTAGTTACGGTGCTCCCCGACCCTTCCTCCATAACTACGCTGCATCTAAGGAAGCAAGATCCTGGACTAGGATTTTCTGTCATTACGTCGGGCAACATCTGCCCGGTGCATGCGCAGATTGGCAAAACGGCGGAGGTCTGGATCAGGCCCGTAGATTCTACACTTACTTAAGTGTGAACACGGTCCAGAGTCATTTGCCAAAACACCAGCAACAGAAAGGACCGTCTTGCGGGATCAAGCAAGAAGAAGATGGATCCTGCTTGAGGAAGATGGAATGGCAGATGATTGTTCCATCAAAGGTTATAAGTAGGGGACCAAATGTGACAGTGTTATTTGCCGGGGGATCGGGAACAGAAAGGACCATCTTGCGGGATCAAGCAAGAAGAAGATGGATCCTGCTTGAGGAAGACAGAAAAGACCATCCCACACATCCGACGAACATCCATTGAAGAAAGAAGACAATATACAGGTAAGTTTTTTATTTTTTAATTAGTCAGACTTGATAAAAGGACATTAATATAAGTTAAGCAAAATAATCAGAAAATGTGGGTTATTATCCATTGGACATCATTATCACTTAGCTATAACAGACCAATATTATTTAACCCTTACCTGCCCACGCTTATTTTTCCCCTTACATTCACATAATATTATTTAGCATATGGACACCACATAATAATTAGATTACGGGTACAATTATTAATGACATAAAAGAACACTAGACAGTAACACATTACAGAGCAACATATAGTAAACATAAGAGGTAAAATGAAACATTACATTTCATTGTATTACATTCTTTAGTGATGCAGTAACACATAGTAACACATTTGTCTTGCAGCCACCTTCTCAATGGCGTGGCATGCTATTAACCCTTGACATGCTGCCACTTATAGTACTAAAAGTCACAGCATGCCCTGCAACCAGAGGCAGCCCTGGGGTTTGCGGGGCCCTAGGCGGACCGCCCCCCACCCCCAAAAAAAAATGGACCCTTTTTATTTCTTTAAAAAAAATGTCAATTTTTTTGTTTACTTTTCTTTTTTTGCAAGCTTGGCGGCCACTGGCAGCTGCCATAAAGCCCGCACGACAGAGGGGAGTGACAGGGGGTGTGCACTCCCCTCTGTCTCGCATAATTTCAGACCCCCGCGCGCACGGAAAACATGCGGGGGTCTGAATCCGGTCCTGTATGTCTAATCACTATGTAATGGTTTATGTTTTTCTGAAAATATATATTTTTAAGTGCTAAATCAGAATGCTAAATTATGAATGGTAATTCTAGAAATTATTGGTTGTAAGGGCTGATCTTACTTATGTATCAAGTTAACCCTTCCTGCCTATCTTGTTCATGGACAACTTTATTTGATTATTGCTATTTAAATATTTTCTGTGTGCTATATTTTGAAACCAGGATTGTGCCTGCCTCCATCAAGTATGCTGTGATTTGCTGCTTATATATTTTATATATATTTATTTTTTGATAATTTTTATGTTTTTGGTTTTTTTTTTTGCACCTTTATGTATTTTTTTTTTCACTTCATGCATAGACTGTGGACTTTGGACCAGATTCACACCTAAGAAGCTGCTGCTGCTTAGGTGCGTATATTTAAGAATTTATGTACTACGCATGTGTAGTAATATATGCACAGACACTTAAGGTAGCCCTATGGCACTCTTATAAAGCTTAGGTGGGAAAACATGCGTATCCGCACCTAATTATGTCATTTGCATCCGTGAATCGGGCCCTTTATATGGAAAATGTCCTCATGCTGCACGTGTGAAGTATATATATATATATATAGATAGATATATAACACACTTACACATACCATACATCTATTCCAATGTGTATTGCTGCAAAAAAAACAAAATTTACACGTTATAAAAAGTTACGACTGAATTTGCTTTGCATTATCTTGCATATATCAATTATTTGAGTATTGGAAGGAATAAATGTTTTGTTCTGTTTTCTATTTTTTATGCAAGTGTTGATTTTGGTGGTGTTATATAATTATTTTTACTGTGAGTGCATCCTCTGCTAGGGGGCACAAGCCAAAATCTTGCCTAGGGCACCACATTGGCTAGGGCCATCCCTGTCAGGAATAATGGTGTAATCAATGCTGAGGAATACAGACAGGTGCTCTCCCATCATGCAACACCATCAGGGAGGCGTCTGATTCTGCAGCAGGACAATGACCCCAAACATACATCATTATTTTTATTTTTTTTAACTTAAAAAGCAGAAGGTGCGGGGCCCCGGGACCCGCGGGGCTATAGGCGGCCGCCTATACGGCCTATGCCGTGGGCCGCCTATGCCTGCAACACATGGTCATGCTGTGCCTTCTAGTACTATATGCAACAGCATGCAAAGGATTCATTGTATGCCGCACTATGCAATTAAAAGTTTATAGTGGTGGCCATATTAGATTATTTAAAAGCAAATTTAGCAGATACTATGGCGAGTTTAACAGAAACTTGCCATATAGACAGAAAGGGTGAGGTTGCATTCACTAGGGTCACTCGGGGGATGTTTGTGGGTAGCGAGCTGCACTTCTTTTCAGGATTGTCCCCAACAGACAAAACAAAGGGCCTTGTGGAGTCCTCTATAAGGGCAATGGATTCCAGGCACGGGGACAATAAGCTGACCGGACAACAGGATACTGATTGATATATTTATTGGTGTGTAATAAAAATATTAAAACAAGTGTGGTGTGTCCAATGGGACCAACGCGTTTCATCACACGGTGGTGACATTTTCAAGGGTGGCGTGAGGTCTGTGGTGTGGGATTTAAATGAGTGTGAGTTGTAATAGGGGTGGGAAGGGAGGAGGGGACTGTCTAAGAAGGGGATGATTGGCAGAGCTGATAAGGACTACTCAGAGGCGATTGGTGATATTAAGAACCTGGTGGATTATAACGGGACTGGCAGAGAAATCTGATGACATTGGGGATGGGTTAATGGCAGGTTACATAGAAAGCAGGGGAGAGATAAGGATGGTAATGTCAAAAATGGCTGTGGGACCGAGTAGAATCATATGTAGAGAGTAGGGAATGTGTGATGTATGGGAAAGCGGTAATTAATAAATTAAAAAAGAATGAATGTATTGGAGTGAGTAAAGATGTGTTAATCAGATTTAAAATTAAAAATAAAAGTTATTAAGTTGATTGGGGAGCAATCTAAGGATGTTTTTTTGGAGGATTGTTGTTAGATAATACTGTTGATTTCTAAATCAATGTTTAGGCCTCTTGTTGTCAAAGACTTTAGGTTATACATCCATCTTATCTCCCTGGTGTTGATCGCTTTCATGAAATCACCTCCTCTCCAGTCTGGTGTGACATGCTCAATCCCTATGAATTGTAAGTTGTCTGGGTCCTGGTTGGGATAGGTCTTAAAGTGTGGGGATATGCTGCGTAATTCATACCCCTTTTAGATATTCTGAATGTGTTCTGATATACACACCACACTTGTTTAAATATTTTTATTGCACACCAATAAATATATCAGTATCCTGTTGTCCGGTCAGCTCATTGCCCTCGTGCCTGGAATCCATCGACCTCATAGAGGACTCCACGAGGCTTGGGATCCCCTGGTATTGCCGTGTCTCCAGGCCGCCTCCTCCGGCTCCTCTACGTCATCAAAGGGAGTCCCCGGAAGCTGGCCGGTGCCAGATCCAGTCACGCTGCAACGCTGTATCCTGCACAGACGTCTCATGTCCTTACTGCCTCATACCAAGACACACATAGGGTGAGTGAATCTCTTCTCCTCTCTCCCACCTCATATTGTGGTAATTGCGCTAGGTACATTTGTGTGTGTTTTTTTCTGCTCCCTCCTCCGGCATCTGGCCACTCCGCCTTGGGACACACCAGCTCCATCCACCCACAGAAAAGACACCACGAAGACCAGACACACCGGACACCCTATTTATATGCCTACATTCAAGACACCCAAATGGTGAGTGCATCTACATCTTACATCTTCTTGTTAAGTCACTGATAATGCAACAGCTGTGCTTGCTTTGTGTGTTTTTTCTATCTCCTCCACGCCATCTCCAAAACACCTCAGGCGAAGTTGCCCACAGAGCTGCTTACAAAGTTTAATTGCTGATTTTCTACAGACTTTTATATACTGTTTTGATTGGACTCTATCTGTACACTAATCCCCCCCTCCCCACATATCCACTTCATACCGCTATATTGTTACAATTTACACCCTCCAGGCTTGAATGCAACTTCTCTTCCTTTTTCCTGTACAAGAAACTTGCCATAGTTTAATCGACGGACATCGCTGTAGTTATGAAAATCACTGGGGAAACTTGCCCCATAGTAAATACGCCGATTTTAACATAAAAATCACCAGCAAACTACAGCAATGTCCATTGATTTTAACAGGGGAGACAACTCGCCCCTTAGTAAATCTGGGCCTTAATGTCTTTCAGCATTAGGGAATCTGGAATTGGTGTTGACTGAACTAATGTAGGTGGCCTGCATTCAGTCTCCCTTCCATGACTCCAGTAACGCTGCCTGTCGAAAGCATATTACTTTTGCCTTGATTTTAGGGTAAGCAGTACTAGTCTTGCAAACACTGTTGCTGATTAAATTGAGTAGAGATGGATTTTTTTTTTACTATTTATTATTTATCAATCATTGTTTTTGCTTTCCTACACTTCGTTAAATCCCATAATTAAATATTGACTGATAAGAAAAAAGAGAAACGTTTGGATGTCAAAGGTATGATTGCCGAACACCAGGGTGCAGGGTCTAACTGAGGCCTAGTATTCACTAGAGCCCCTAATGTTGGGGATTATTATTATTATTATTATTATTATTAACACTTATTTATATAGTGCCACAAATTGTCTTCAGTGCTTTACATTAAAGAGAACATTAGGAGCTACATACCAAGGTCCCTAACACATAAATACACACACACAGACAGACTAGGCAGGTATACAGGATCAAGATAATGGGGGTCCAAGCAGGTACACAAATACAAGGTAACAGTGTCAAGGCTGATTTACAGATACAAAATAATTGGGTCCTAGCAGGTACACAGATTCAAGGTAATAGGGTCCAGACAGGTACAAAGATACAAGATAACAGGGTTTAGGCAGGTATACAGGGACAAGATAAGAAAAAAACAGATACCAGGAAGCAGATGCACATAGACAAAAGAAGGCAGACAAGACAAAGGCAGGACAATGAACAAACAGGGAGCCTATCAGGAGCAGGACTACCGAACAAGACAGGGAATAAGGAGGACAATGATAACATGACAGGGCAATCGCAAGAGCAAAACCAATAACAGAAACAGGCTAGAACAGACTATCCAGAAAACAGACAATGGGCTGGATCCAGACGTAAGAAAGAGTCTGTAATTAAGAGAGAAAGGTTACACCTGGGCACAACCATGTTGATTTCAGGGGGAGTCAAGTTAATTGTATTCTTTGCATGCAGGAATATATCTTTGAATTGCTTACTGCACACAGATACTGACCAGCTTTACTTTTACTCTGTTATTTAGACTGAGGATGGGAATCATCACCTCTCAACACTAATACTGTTTGTAATAAATGAAATATGACCCCCCTGCAATCAACATGGTTAAGTAACTTTACTCCCTTAGGGCCTGATCCAGACCTACGATGCCCGGCGTAAGCGTAAGATCGGCTGAAATGTAACTATGGCAACACCGATTGAAGATCAGGCATCCGTAGTAGCAGCGTAGTAAT
>WWET01003700.1:103513-115300 GCA_011038615.1 Limnodynastes dumerilii | reverse complement strand
CGCTCTTAAGATAAATGTCATGCCTCGCCTGTTATACCTCTTCCAGACGTTGCCGGTTGCAGTTCCCCGTAGTACACTCCTTCAAGTACATAGATGGTTTGTCCAGTTTGTGTGGAAAAATAGACCCCCCAGAACTAGCTTTGCTAACTTGAGAAAACCTATCGAAAACGGGGGCCGCGGTTTCCCAGACGTACTGCTCTATTATCTAGCCTCTCACCTAGGCCAAGCCATAGCTTGGTTCGCCACAGGTCCCCGCCCTAGGTGGATACAACTAGAAGCGGCCGCGTGTGCATCTTCTTCCTTAGCATATGTTATAGGCCTAAAAAATGATAAATAATTTACAAATATATTAAGATGAACGCTGGTGACAGGAAGCAGTAGATGTAAACATAAATTCTTATGAACTATACAGTAAGTGATGGGGTGTAGCTACAACATGCAACAGATTGTAGCGATTGTGGATTTTCAGAAACAGTGTATCATACACTGAAAAACAATTTAGCCTGTCAATTGGCTGGGCTGTGTGTTAGGTAACGTTGATTTCAGCAATCAGCAGACCAGCTGGTGAAACAGAACCCACTGTTTGTCTGTCCCTCTATGTAAATACAATTCAGCCTGTCAATCGACTGAGCAATGTGTTGGGCAGCGTTGTTTGCAAGATTACAGCCAAAATCTTTACTTGTTGCCTAAAACCGGCCGGCTTTAGGCAATCTATTTGCACTAATAAATCTCATGTATTGAATTTATCCTATTGCTGTGTATCGCTTGCTTATGCTCGTGTATGTAATATAGGGGGTGCTAGATTTAAGCGCTTTTTTTTCTTTGTTATATGTTCTAGGCCTCCCACATGCCAAGAGGCCACACACAGTTCCCCCCCCCTGTCGTGCGCTTCACCTGTTCTATCTGGGATCACTGTCGGACCTCTTTTGGGGTCACCTCGCTCCCCTCCCCATCACACCCCTCTGGCATAACCCCGATATTCCACCGGGACATTCCTCCGCACCTCTGACTAGCTGGCGGACAACAGGTATTCGGGTGATGAGGGACTTACTAGATGGAGACAGATGCGCATCACTGGAGAATCTGCAGCATAGGTATGGTTCCCAGGTGATGGGCCAGCTAGAATACCTACAGGTGCACCACTTTGTTTCCTCCCTGCCACGTGCCCAAATTGCCAGACCTCTCTCTCTGGTAGAGTCTCTGTGCCTGCAAGGACCTCTAGCACAAAAAATGATCTCCTCATTATAAACCTATTTACTCCTATATAAGGAGGCCCCTGCGCCAAAACACGAGGTGGCTTGGGAGAGGGACCTGGGGGCGCCCCTGGAGGAGGACACCTGGGCAGATATACGGGAGCTGCTTGCTAAGGTCTCTCTATCTACTCTTGTTCAGGAGAACCTGTTTAAAATATACAATAGATGGTACTTAGTCCCCACCAGACTGCACTGTATGTACAGCACGGTTTTGCCGCTGTGTTGGAGGGGATGCGGTGAAAGGGGCTCCTTTCTACACATTTGGTGGGATTGCCCCATAATTTCAGGTTTCTGGTCTATGGTGGCCACGTTAATTTTCCAGGTGCTGAATGTGCCTATTTTCAAATGCCCCTGAGCTTTTCTCCTGGGCGCTTCCATTGCAGAGTTAGACAAAGATTCTGACCGACTTGCCATCCAGATCCTAAACGCGACTCGTTGTCTCGTAGCTAACCACTGGAAGGAATCCTCTCCCCCACCCTCCTCACAACTCCTGAACAAGGTCTGGTATCTCTCCTCCATGGAAAAAATGTCGTGTTTGGGGCCCAAACGCGTGTTTGGGCCCCATGGTTTCTGTTATTTCACCCCACTCACTCACATACACCTAATGCTGGTTTGTCAAATCTGTTTCTCTAACCTGTCTCGGTTTGGGCCCTTTCGCTGGCGATCGTGGCCTTCACTCAATCTCTACCATGGCGACCACTACCCATATAACTGATCCCCCCCTCCTTCTTTCCTCCCCTACTCCCCCCCTTCAGGCAAAGCGCCTCATGGCTGTTAGTTTGTACTGAGATGTACAGCGTTGTTTTTTCCATCAGTTACTAACCCCATGGGATCTGGCAGTAGCCTGTTTACTGTGTACAAATATGTTTTGAATTTTTGCCAACTACAATGTCTCTCCTGTTCTGCTGTATACACAATTGTGTCCTATGTGGACTGTACCACGTTAAGCTGTTATTGAAAACCAATAAAAACAATCTTTAAAAAAAAAAACACACTACAGATAAGCAGTTAGACTATTACTTTCTAAACTCATTTAAACATTTACATTGTTATTAGCGGTGCATATTGTGCTGGAATAACTGCATCTTCATGTTTCTTATTGTGTTTGTACCAGAAGCAACGCAATTTGCTGTCACAATGCTACAATGCAGATAGTATACATGCTAGATAATAATGCTAAACATTTTTTGCTGATGACTGGGATCATTGCTCTAGGTCTTTTATCATCTTTTCATTCATTTGGTAACCTTGCTTTGAATCAAAATAAAACATTGCCTTAACTAAAAAGTAGTTTGCATAAATATATATTTCCAAGATAAACTGAACTTGATATAGTGGGTTTTTCTTGCATGTCATGGGTCATTGTATAATTCAAAGACATGAGTTTTAAAGCTGTGCTATAATGACCTGTCGCCTTATTTAAACTCCTAAATGTTCCATCATTCACATATTATCGTTATAGGCAAATTATCCCAAATGGAGTAGAAGATTATGTACAGTCTTTACAATAGCACAGCATTTGGCCGTGTTACCATGGTAACACTGAGCCAGGTTTGATGCTGGGCCTATTGTTCTTGACCATACTTAGCTCCCACTACATGGTGGGTTTCACTTTTTAATGGAGTATATACTGGTCCAACTAAAATTATGCAAATTATGTTCAATAGCGTAAAACAGGACAGATTAAAGCAGTTTGACATCTCCCCTAATTTGTGCCTTACTGCTGAAAAGAAAACTATACAATTGCAAAAATTTAAATTGATCCACTTTGACAACATGCATTTTTAGTCGTATATTGAAATATAGAAAAGAAATATATGCATTTCTATGTAACTTTACATGACAGTGTTGCTTTATACTTATTTGACAATATTCAACAAATTTAAATTGAGTTTAAAAGTTGAGCACTGTAGAATATTACTCAGTAACTCCATACTGAATGGGTAAAGCTGGTCATACACTAGAGCGATTATTGGCAAGCTCCCGATATTTTAAGGGAGCCAATCAGCAAGCTGATTGGCTTCAGAGCTGTCAGAGTAGCTTTGTACATAGATATGCAGAAGCCCCGAGGGCCCTGTCCCCTCCCCCCTCTTCTGCTAGGATTATCGGTCCCAGCAGAGGCGCATGGTGTCGATAATGGGACATTTCCCTAGTGGGAAATCGTCCCTTTTATAGGGCCACCCCCTGCAGGCACCGATAATTGTCCTAGTGTATGCCCAGCTTTAGTCATTTTTAGGACTCCTCTTTGATTTCAAATAATCATCTATTGGATATAAGGCCTAAACCATTATATATAAAATCACTGAATTGTTTCTGTAACTGTCTGCTTAAGTACTATGTAATACCATTTATGTTAATGATAATTTAAGAGGTACATAATGGTTAATCGGTGGTTCCTTGGACATTACTTCGATAAATTATGAAATTCCATAGTGCAAGTTTCAGAACAGAGCTGAAGATGGATACTGGGCTTAAAGAAGCTAAAGGAAGGATATTAAAGTTCAGAGTGAAAGATAAACAATATTTGTGTTCCAGTGTCTTAGCTAAGATCTTTTCAGAAGCCAAGTTAGTCATACACTGAAAGATGATTTGGGAAGTCTCTAGATTCATTCTAAACTATTATCTTTCAGTTTTAGGACACAAAAGATGATCTGATGCAGATGTGTTTATGCTGATTTAATCTGTCAGGTCACATTTATCAGAAATCTGATATCCATCTATTGATCTGTTGACTGAAAAAACAATCTTTAAGTGTATGATATGCTTAAGCTAAAGCCTAAACTTGAGAAGAAGTTCAAGAGGCAAACAGATTGCCAAAAGAAGGATTTTGCGTAGACTAACAAGTAAAGGTGTATACAAACAAATAATCAAACAAAAAACCAAACAAATAAGAGCATCTCAGTTACTTTGGCCACAATACTTGTTGCCCTGCTTGAAGATTTGATTTGCTTTAGCAATTAATTCGGTAACATTTTGGGTAAAATAAATGTTTAAATTCCCAGAGATCCAACTGCAAAACAGTATTTTGCAACAATTTGAAAGAAAACCGGTGTGAAAACTATCAGAAAACAAGGCCTGATTCAGAGGTGCACGCAAATTGTCACGCATCGTGTGTGCTGTAGATGTGCTAAAAAAGTGCATTCCAAAAGCACAAATAACCATGGCTTTGGAATGCAAGCAATTATGGCACATACCGTAAGAATACACAGCAGCCAGGCACGTTGCAGTTATATCCTCAAGGTCGTACAGTGTGATGCTGACTGTAAATATGGGTTCTGATTATTGAAAACGTCTCAGATTGTAAATGTCAAAATAATTGAAAACAAATTTTTTATTTTAAAAACAATGCTTTCAAAGTGTCACATCCTAATGGAAGTGTCTGAAATAGGTTGCAAATGGTCAGCCCCCTGAACGTAGACATGGTAGGTCAGGGCTGGTGGTAAGAGCTGTGTCCCCGCTCAGAGCGCAAGGAGAGGTGTGGGCGGAGGTTTGCCTTATTATTTTTTTTTTATGAAAATCCTCAGCATAGGAGTAAGTGCTAAGAATATAGCATACCCTCCAACATGACCCATTCCATTAGGGACAAAATACTCTGCTTCTCGGTTTCCAACTGTCAGTTATTATGGTAACCACATTTATTCAAGAGACATTTTTTTTTAAATATCACTTCACCAGGTGAGTGTGACAGTTGGAAGCTCAGGTGCGGAGTATATTTTACCTAATGGAATGGGTCATGTTGGAGGGTCTGCATATAGTATATGAAGCAGGTGACTTTACCCCAGTCCGCTGGCTGATTGCTGTGCGGGGCTCCAGCGCTGTCTTCTCCCGGAGTCTGCAACTATTACAGTGACAGACTCCACTACTCACCCTGAGGCTGCAGGCATCTGGTCCCGGGGTCTTCTTCGTGGCTTCTGGCGGCAAGTGCGGCGGTGCTCCAGTCCGTGGGCGCCGCCATCTTGGAAATCCCATGTGACAGCTGTCCACCAATGATACTTACCCTCTTCGGTCCTCCAGCCAATCAGTGCGCAGGGCGCACTATTTAAATCCTGCAGACCCTTCAATCCTCGCCAGAACAACTAGGTCTTCTAGGTGCCTGGTACTCCTGAATAGCTATCCTGTCTGATCCAGTCCTAATCCAGCTATCCTGCCTGATCCAGCTATCCTGCCTGATCCAGTCCTGATCCAGCTAACCTGTCTGATCCAGTCCTGATCCAGCTATCCTGCCTGATCCAGTCCTGATCCAGCTAATCTGCCTGATCCAGTCCTAGTTCAGTTCCAGTGCTACTCTACAATAACCACAACCCGGATTCTTCTCGTCCACCATCATCATCTACTCTACAATAACCCCAACTCGGATTCGTCTCGTCCACCATCAGCATCTACTCTACAATAACCACAACCCGGATTCCTCGCATCCATCATCACTATCTACAGTTCTACAATTACCATCATCTGGACTTTCCTAATCAGTGTGCTTTTATTCACGGACTTTGTTTTCCCATTGCACCTTCAATCCCCTTGGCTCCCTCGCACCCCTGATTCAGAGACTTTACACTATTGTATTAATTTGTTTCCTGTATGCACCAGTCCTTTATTAAACCGGCTCACTTCCAATTCCAACCCTCTCAGTCGCTTCAATCTCTGACACCCGGGACAGATCCCAAACACCCCTTGAACGTGACACTATGCCATATACTAAGTCTTGCCAGTAGCACGGTAGAGCCGGACACTTTCATGTTTTTTTTTTAATAACAAACCAAAACAGCGCTTAACATGTAGTATATGAAGTGGGCAGCATATCCCCAGCACTGTCTGCTTCATATATTACTGCATATGTTGAGCTCTGCAGAGGCTGTTATTAAAAAAAGACATGAAAGTGCTCCAGCTTCCCTGCTCTACTGATAGCTCAACGTGCCCCTCAGAACGCAAGCCGCCACAGCTCACGTTGTGCTCTGATCTTAATCAGACGGGTAATCTTAAATAGGAAAATAACAGGTGGCATGCACTCACCTCTTGATTGCGCACATACATTTCTGAAATATAGAGCATAGTCAGGCCAATCTAGGCTTGTTACATCATAGGATGCATACAGCTTGTATTAAAAAGAGGCTCAAGACAAAAGCCTAAAGCTGGCCACACACTAGAGCGATTATCGCTCCCAGCATGTGGCTGCCGATAAACGGGATGATTTCCCACTGGGGAAAGGTCCCGATATCGGCACCATACACTGCCACAGGCTGGGAGCGATAATCTCTGCTGGAGAGGCTGCCCCCAGCCTATTGGCTGGCTGCAGTCTCTCCTGATTGGCTGGGTCTCCTGTCAATCTTGACAGGAGACCCAGCTTTAACTGTGACAGGCTGCAAGCGCTTTGTCCTCTCTCCCTGTGTCTGGCTATACAGTGCTCTGTCCTCTCTCCCTGTGTCTGGCTATACAGCGCTGTGTCCTCTCTCCCTGTCTGTGTCTGGCTATACAGCGCTGTATAGCCAGACAGAGGGAGAGAGGACAGAGCGCTTGCAGCCTGTCAGCTTCTGCAGCGCTATGCCCTCTCTCCCTGTCTAGCTATACAGCGCTGTATAGCCAGAGAGGGGGAGAGAGCATAGCGCTGCAGCCTGTCAGTGTGTGGGGTTCTGCAGCACGATTATCTGCAATGCCCACACACTGCTGGCGATAACCAATAATTTTTATTGCAAACCAGCCGATCAGATTACCTGACGGCAGCCATTTTTTTTAGATAATCGCCCGTTTCTGTCAATTATCGGCACCACACACTAGAGCGATAATTCGGCCAATCCACGATAATTGCTAAATCGGCACGATTATCGCTCTAGTGTGTGGCCAGCTTAAGACAGTATGGTGTGATAAAAGATTTTACACTGGATGTATCAAATGCTGTGAAATGAAAGTCAGGAAACAGAAAAACAAACAACAAGGCAAATGATCAATTGTGTGATCCCATTGTCACCAACCCTGCACAAAACACTGCTTTTGTCTTTTGAGGTTAGGTGTGCTGAATTTAGATGGGGGTCTAAGGCTTGTATGCCTGTAATTGTCTTTGCTGTTTTTTTCTAGTTTTTTTTTATGTATATGTGTATGTCCAGGTATATGTCAAATTTATTGGGCCTATTATCTGGTGTGAATTTCAGGCTTTTGTTCAGTAAGGAAATCTTTGTGTGGCTTAAGTCATGCTTGCAAGGTTATATATCCCTATGGGTGCTATTGTGGTGTTGTTGGTGGTGTTTGTGTTTCGCTTATTTTGTTGCACTCCTTGCTTCCCTCTTCTAGTTTTTTTCGTTTCCTCTTTTGTGTAAGGGTCTTGTGTCCCACCGCGTGGGTGGGATTGCTCTAAAAAAGTGTCAAATCCTGTTAATTGTCTGCTAGTGGAAGGTAATAAATCTGTAGAGTCTCCTTGTGTGTATTGTTCTTGCATTGGTGTTGTAGGGGTTCAATGTATCGGTGGTCTTTGTGTTTGGATCGCTGGTGGAGTTTATGTCTTGTGTGTTACTAGAGCTGGTATTGTCGGATGTTATTGAGTCATCATGATTATCGCTGTGTTCAGCTTGAAGGAGCTCAAAAAGGTGGTGATCTAGCCAACCCTGCTCAAATGATTCCAGGATCTTATTAGAGTAGTCTTAGTCTTTGAAATTGTAAACGTGTCCTCCAATATAATACTATCAGCTGTGTCAGTAACTGATGTGTTGGCGGTGGTGACATTCACAGTGGTAGTGTTATCTTGGTTGTTTATCTCTTTGTTCTGGCTAGGTGTGATTTTATTGTCCTTAGTACTGTTCCTTTTTTTAAATTTTACACATTTTTTTGTTTGTCTTTTTCTTGTCTTGATGTGGTGGCTGTTTATGTGTGCGGCAGCACTTACATCCCTGCTCAACACCATGTCCAGAGGTGGAAAGAGTCCACAGATAGACCAGCAGGAAGAAGGTGGATTAAGACACCAACCTCACTGGATGACCAGGGGCCAGATTTACTAAGCTGCGGCTTTGGCAAAGTGGAGATGTTTCCCATAGCAAACAGATTCTAGCTCTCACTTTCTTTTTACATATTAGAGAATGTCAGCTAGAATCTGATTGGTTGCTATGGGAAACATCTCCACTTTTTCAAACCCGCAGATTAGTAAATCTGGCCCCAGGAGCCAGATTGGCAAGTCTCTGCAGCAGAGGACACTGAAAGATACTAATCAAAATGGTACCCAAGTTACTACTCGGTGAGTAGTTTTGATGCATTTATTTCATTATTGTTGTGACCTTGCTACACAACCATTATATGTTCTCTTTCTGAATGGAGGATTCGTAAGTCTCACCTGCAGTTGCACCCAATTAGAGGGATGTGGGTGATGAAAAACACTATGCACCAATAACAATGATTCTGTTACTATTTGCAAGACACAATACCAATGGAATTGTTGGCTCTTTACACTTATTATCATAGCCAATGTCCACTGATTGAGCCATTCAGCATCTCTGTATCGATCATTGTATTCATATGTCTTACACTTTACAATGTTTAAGGAGTATGAACAGCTAAAAAATTCCTTTCCAGAGCTGAAATGAATGTATTCAGTGAAATAGTAAGTAAACTGTCTTTTTATTATTTTATTTAATGTCTTTAATACTTTTCCCCAGTGAGTGGCCCACTATACAAGATGATTTAATGCCATGTGTGACGGCATATTTCTGTTGTGTCGAAAGGTTAATGTGGACATATCTGCATAAATTGTTTGCCTTAATTACATTTTTAGAGTTGAATATTATTATCGAATGTGAGCTGACTGTATTTTACATTGCTTTATTATTAACTCATAAATTAAAATAAACTGCAAGTAAACCAGCTGAAACTGTGACAAAAAAGAAAAGAAAGATAAGAAACCAAGAGCTGAGACTTCGCCTAAATGTATTTAGGTTAATGGTTTTGGTAACAAATGTGTTAAAATTCACCTAGTTGGTGGTATAATCTAATCAATAGTTTTGGGTGGATATTCTTAGTGAGAGGATTCTATATAACCTTGTGGGTGGTCATTCTTCCATTTTTATTCATTAATTGCCCCCTTCTTCTCTTTCCTTGTAGATTTTGTTACAGCCTTTGCTTCCTATTTCTACATTGGTCTGATTGTGGCATTAAATACCAGTGTACTTGATTTTTGGTGGGCACAGGTGCTGACTTGAGCCCAGGGATTTGTCCCTTTCTCCTTTATGCTAGTTTAGTCATAGATAAGGACAGCACTGGGTTTCAAATCAATGGGAGAGCTCAGAACTAGTAGGATATTGGACATGAACTATTGCTTTGGACATTTTGAAGCAGAAGGCATAGCACTTTATTGTTGTAGCTGTAGCCAGTACGATTGCCTTTATTTTGAAATACCTCTGTATAATATCTAAAAAATAAATACACCTGGAGAAAATACTGCAGACGTAATACCAGCGCCTAGCAAAAGAGAAAGTACTAATTGATGTAATTCCAAAAAACATATAATTATCCCAAGTACCTGGGTATATCCAGCAGCAGCCCTGGGGATGACCAATCCCCTCAAAACACAAAAATACAACATTCCCTGAATGTAGACTGCCGGCCATTGTGAGATGCGAGATGTGACTCCTGGAGTTGCTAAGAGTGATCCCATGAAAAAGATAAGTGTTTAACCTAAATCTGGGCCGTAATCATCCGTTTTTTTCTCTGGTTTCCGTGCGTATTTTTAGGTACGTTTAAACTGCGCATGCGTGGTAACTTTTTATACGCTGTTCACGTAGACTATACGTGCGGAAATGCCTCACGGACGGACTTGTGAATTCCACATGGGTAAATACGCACGGAACTCCCACGGAAAAATACGCATGGAGGAATTTACATAGAAATGGGCGGGGGCGCGATTATAAGGGAAGTGGGTGCGATTATATAGATACGCACGGACGGAGGACACATACGCTTGTAAATGGCCACGGAAAGTTACAGCTGGTCTATGGAGGCGGAAGTCTCCCTCCATGCTCCGCAGACTAACATTAACCATCCCCTTAGGCCCTAACCCTAAAATATGTAATCATTTTTAAACGTTTTCTTTCCTAGGTTAAGGTGTTATCAGCAAATTAGCATCTCACACAGCTGAAGAGCATATAGTGAATTTTATATATTTATCTCTTGCTATAACAATGCAACACTTTCATTTGGAACCATAAGCAAATTTTCTGAGCAAATCAAAATACAAAGAGTGCAATGAAGTCGAATATTTACAATAATGCTTTCACATCTAAGCAGCTGAGGCTTAAGCGCAGATTTGCACAGACTTGTTAATGACTACGTATTTTAAGAGGGAAAATAAGGTTGCCTTTGTCATTTGTAAGTGCCGTTAGGCACCTAAAAATGGGGGAATGATGGGGGGAGGGGACCTGATACTTAAGTGTGAATCTGGTCCAATATCTTTAAATAAGGAAAAATTGTATGGATTTTTTTATAATGATTTAAAAAAAAAATGTATTCATAATTAAATTCTGTATTTCACATTTTCACATTTGCAATTACAAATGGTATTTTGGAATAATATTCATTACCCAGAAGCTGTATCTCTGCCTTTAAACCTGTTCTATCTACAGACGTTTTTACTGTACCTATTTTCAAGCAAAATATTGCATTCCCTGCAGCAGAGTCTGCTCAAACAATGCCTGATTCTGTTTTTCTGTATTTCTGCTCTTTTATCTCTCACACATTCCCCGGGGACTTTAACTTTCATGAATTTACCTTTATATCTCCCTCCCCTGTGGTTTCCACAACAAGTGGAATAAAGTTTATAATGCTGCCTAATCATGGAGTCATAGCACAGTAGGATATTGTCAGGGCATATTGCTGTTAAGATGCAATATAATAAAAGCAAGGTGAATAACAGGTCTCTGAATGCAAGCTTATTTACCACATCTGTGATACAAAGAGGAATATTTATAACCACATTGTAAAATGTATAATATATGGATGAACATTGGGCCTGATCCAGACCTACGCCGATGCGCTGTGCTTACTAAAGCACAGCGTATCAGCGTCCACTCTCCCCGACACTCCCCCTGTGCGGGCGTATTTCCCATTGCTTAGCTGAAGGCTACCCTAACTTCAGCCGGCGTAAGCAATGGGTAATACGCTCGCACACGAGCGTAATACCGCTAAGCCCTACCTCCCTCCCTCATTATAATACCTCCCCCCGCCCACCTTCACTAACCTTAACGTAGGGACGCTAGGGGGACGTCCCCTCCGGCGTCCCTACGCTGTTCCTACGGACGCTACTTTTATGCCGATCTTACGCTTACGCCCGCGTCCTAGCAACGGCGGGCATAGGTCTGGATCAGGCCCATTGTGAGTGCAGAGAGTGCTCAATAAAGAATCAAGGCTCACTGCTCCTCACAGCGAGCCTGGACACATCGATGGGCATAAGCTCACCACTATTACTATTATTCACCACTCCAGTGGAATGTGCGCAGTAGCTATCTTTCGGGACTTGAGAAAATTACCAAAAGTAAATTTACTGCACATGCGCCGGGACCTCAGG
>WWET01003700.1:73275-84294 GCA_011038615.1 Limnodynastes dumerilii | reverse complement strand
GTGAACTACAATCTTTCCCTGGACCTTCTGTTTGGTTTTAAGCCTTTGGGATCGTGAGTATTGCACCCTTACAAGCACTTTGAGCGGGTACGCTATCCCACCAAGCACAGTGCACTTTACTTAGGAGACTACCTGCAGTCTGCAGCCGCAGGATAGAGCGGCATCCCTCCTGCTCCAGTGACATATCCATCCAGCCTAGAAGGGTTTTATCCCTCCATTGCTCTATCACTGGTCTATCTACACCTTTAGGAACTTACTCCTTACAACAGCTTTGCAACTGTGCTATTTTCAGATACTGTGCAATTATTTCTACCCCACCAAGTCAGGACTGCATCTCATATACAGCGATACCCGCATCCCTCATTTTATTTTTTGCTGTGCACAGCTTGTATTGTCTATTTTGTTTGTGTTTTAGTTGTTTCATTTTATTTTGTCTTTATTAAACTACTTTATATTATTTAGCTCGGTCGCAGAGTGCTTACTCAAAATTGGTGATTATTAGCGCTGTGGTTTTTCTCTTGATATTCTTTTGTTTGCCCCAGGTGAATTGGTGGGATTCACCTCTCCAACAGCTGCTTCCCATTGTTTTATTTTAATACATCCATTTTCACTCCTTGGTTCCTTTGTGAACCCTTTCTTAGTTACTATTGTAACCCTTGCGTAACATCGGCACCTGGCGTACGTAATTGACCTGTCGGGCGCAGGTCTGGATCTGGCCCTTAATGTCTCATCTTCTCCCAGTTTTCTTTTTTTGCTTATTCAAATGATACAAGGTTAGAGCGTGAGTTATGGAGTGTATGGGAGATGTATGTATTAACAATTGCCCTTTATCTGGAATGTAGAAGACTCTGCAGTACTTTTAGTATGATATTTGCGCATATGTTTACCCTTTGCTGTCTTTTTCTTTGCTCATTTAGGACAGTATTCAGACTTAATAAAGTTACCTAACTTGCGCATGCCGTGTCCGTAAGTTGGCGTTTTGTTGCAAACTGCAAATGCGCGTGGCAGATGTTACACATTGGATCTCAGTGCTTATGGAGGTGCTCCTGCATGCGCACAATTCCATACGACAGGGCGTGACAACACTCCATACGTGTGAGAATGCTCAATGAGGGTGGGGGGAGGCATTTAAATTGTACAATATGGACTGAGTTACTTCCGCACGTCTGAGCGCTACATCTTCACAACGATACGCACAAAGAAGTTAAGGTAGGGCTATGGTCATGGAAGTCAGCTAAATTCTGTAAGTGAGAGGGAAGCGTCATGGGAGTGAACTAGCCGCCTACGTGCGGATTTAGTCAGAATATGGTCCTTAATGCCAGTCTCTGAATTTCTCAGGAGCAATGCATCACAAAATTTACCTATGACTGATATTTTGTCATCTGGCAGACATTCGGGGTAAGCCACTGTATAACAAGTATCTACAAATGATGATCCTTTGTGAAACACATTCATTTATTTTCAGCTGCATCTCAGTTTGCAAACAAGAATATTATTGTAAATGTGAGGTATGAGCTTTATCTGTACAGCTGTACTATGGCAAGCATTCATCATTCTCTGACTGAGCTGTTGAAAGTAAGTCACAAAATCCAATGGCATGTGACAAAACAGAATTCACATAACTCTGAAATACTTATCTTGTGAGGCAGAAGAATGTAGAGTACAGTGCTCTGTAAATGTTTCCAATATTACAAATAGCGTGCATACCTAAACACTATTGTACCTTAATGACAAGTTCTATCCTTGCGTGCTATGTGACTTTGAAAGACTAGGAACACATTGATTACATTTAAAGCAATAGTATGATTCAATATTGCCTCTTTTAATAACAATGGGGCAGATCCTGAACTACGCATTTCCGCGAATTTACGTGTGGCGGAGACGTAAATTCGCCGATTTGTACGCACTGCGCACGCGCAGAAAATAAAATACGCACATTCACGTAGCGTATTTTCAAACGTATGGGTAATTCACGTATTGCTAACGTAAATACTTACGTGTGGGCGTGCCAAATGTACGTTAGTGAACAATACGTGCGTTTTACGTGAAGTAGGCGGGGGGTGGTATTTAAAGTGTACAGTATGGGCGTGCTAAGCTGCGTACGTTCGCGTAGTCTGTACGCCCGTTAGCGGACGTATTCTGTTACGTTAGGAAAAGTTAAGGTAGGGTTTGGGTCGCGTAATTTGAGAAAATACGTCTGTGCAAGGGGTGTGCCGTGGGGAGTGTATTGACCTTACGTGTACGAAAATACGCACCGCTAAAATACGTACGCACACACGTAGTTCAGGATCTACCCCAATATCTTTTCAGAGTGCTTCTTGTTAAACAAGATGCATACAATTGTCACATGCCAGTGCACTAGTAGCAATGGCACAACCTATTTCTCTCCTTCAAAAATGATATAAAAGGAATATTGAGCACTATATACCAGGCAGCAGGATTATTTTAAACGTGGATTTCTACTTTCCACACATAAAATACAATAGTATAAATATAATAGTTGAAATGAACCAGCGCTCTGTATAAAATTAGTTAATAACCCTAAATAAATCTACAATAATATACAATACAGTTTGAGCATAAATTGCTCCAATTGGTTTAGAACAAAAATGAATAAAATTAATTAAATCTAAACACACCCATAAGCATCTAAAAAATACTCATAGAAGCGTATATAAGCTTTACTTAGTATAGATGCATGGTAAAATGTCCATAATATCTAAAAATGTCTAACGGCAGGCAGCTGTAGGGGAGAGGTAATTTAATAGGTGCAGTCTTCCTTCAATAAGATCTTCTCCTCAAGACACAGAAAAGAAATAAAACATTTGGTGCAGTATGTCCAAATAAATACAATGTTTATTATTACATGTTAAAACAAAAAAGGAAACACAATACACAAATTAAAATGAGCAGGTCAAAGTGGTCCACTCTGAAAAAGGGCCACGTCTGGCCCGAAACGTGTCAGAGGTAGAAAGGACTGTGCTGAGAGACCCATACTGCTATCGGACTAAATTGGTTATAAGCCGCCAGTGAGAGTTTCGGATACCCGGGCTGTTATCTCTGCAAGAAGGACTGACATACATCGAACTTAACCATAGACAATCTGGTACAAAGGGAAGGTTGACAGTGGGACCTGCCCGTTTTAATATGTTTATTGTGTTTCCTCTTTGTTTTAAAATGTATTAATAAACATTGTATTTATTTGGACATACTGCACCAAATGTTTTTTTCTTTTCTGTGGCTTGAGGTGACAGCAGAAGATCTTATTGAAGGAAGACTGCACCTATTAAATTACCTCTCCCCCACAACTGCCTGCCATTATACATTTTTAGATATTATGGACATTTTAACATGCATCTTATACTAAGTAAAGCTGATATTTGTCTTATATGAGTATTTTTTAGATGTTTATGTGTGTGTTTAGATTTTATTAATTTTATTAATTTTTGTTCTAAACCAATTGGAGCAATTTATGCTCAGACTGTATTGTATATTATTGTAGATTTATTTGGGGTTATTAACTAACTTTATACAGAGCGCTGGTTCATTTAAACTATTATATTTATACTATTTCTCTCCTTGCTGCTCAAGCAGATACGGGTTGCGACAAGGCAGCAAGAGCTGTTTGTTTTTATTTCTGGTTACAATCCTTGTCTGGTTCTCAGAGTTCTTTTGTTACTTGTGTCCAGTTCTGGTCTGAATCAGGTTCTGGATGTGTTCTCTCTTTCCGTCTAGTACTGGTGTCCCTGTCCAGTCTCTTGTTCTTGTTCTTTAGTGTGTCCTGTCCATCTTTGTATTGTTTGTTTTGACCATCAGGGGTTGTGCCCTGCAGGGGCCTGACACATAAGCCTACACCCACCATCAGGGGCTCTAGCAAAGACTTGGGTCAGTTTAGACATTTGCAATAGTGGCAGGTGACCATAACATTATCTCCATCACTGAGTCATGGGGCCTGATCCAGACCTACGACCGCAATCGCACGCGAGCGTAGCGTACGTTCGCCCGGGCATATAAACTTTCACGCCCATAACACTCCCATTGATTGTACCAGCTTACGGCGGCTGAACCCTACCCTAAGATTTTCCAGCGTACGTGCGAATTTTCGTACCAATACGCTGGTTGTACTGGGCTTAGCATGCCCATACTGTACAATTTAAATGGCTATCCCCGCCTCTGTGTAGTAACTCGAGCGTCCAGACTATCAGCGTAAAAAACGCACGCCTTGGGCGAAAAATACGCTGAAAATTCGCTCGCTGTACGCTCATGTTCTTCGGTCGACCGGAAGTTGTCATACTGCACATGCGTAGTGCGTTTTTTTTCATGAATTTTCGCTTACGATCAGCGTACGATCACTTGCGGCCGTAGCTCTGGATCAGGCCCATGGTTCCAGTCAAACTTTGATGGAGTGAATTCAAGCCTTGGGGGAGTTTATCCAAAGTGTTTCTGTCCAAGTAGCTTGGGGTTTCCACTCCAGAAGCTTCCATCAGGATGTATGTTCCAGTAGCATCAACTGGAGCGTGGGCACCATCAGTAGTGGTTGAGCCGCGGGCCTCAGGAACTGCAGTCAGGTCAAGTGTCACGGTCAGGGCTACTACCTCAGGAAACATGCTTGGTGTGTGTGTGTGCTCCAGAAGGCACAACTGATTGATCACTGTTGGGGTGCATACCCTAATACCCCAATAGCCACAGTCAAGATGCAGACCTCAAATGCCACAGTCAGGGTGGAACTTGGAGAGCCTAAGGCTCATGCTTTATAATCTCAGAGGTTATTGCCATACCCTGACCAGTACCTTGAGCCTGTGCCTCAGAGAACTCAATCTTCTTAGCCAGCGCTATGGACTGCTTAGTCTCTAGAGCCTGTGCCTCTAGGTATCCCAGAATACTGCTGTCTCAGAAGCTGTATGAGAGTAGTCATAGCTGCTGCTAAGCAGCCAACTTCTTAGTTTCTAACACCTTAACCTTTTCTTTTGTAGTTTGTCTAATCCTGTCTGGGAATCTGTCTTTCTCTGTTCATCTTCCCTTTGGGTTTTGGGTTTTGCTTTTGTTCTGTTACTTCTGTTCTGTGCTCACCAGTACCTATAACTGTCCTTTTCCAAGTATCTGTTTTTAGTATTTCTGGTTCCAATCCTTGTCTGGTTCTCAGAATTCGGTTGTGTCTTGTTATGTGCAGTTCTTGCCTGCCTCATGTCCATAATCTGTTCTCTCTGATTCCCGTCTAGTACTAGTTGCCCTGTTCAGTCTGTTGTTCTTGTCCTTTATTGTGTCTTATCCATCTTTGTAATGTCTGTTTTGTCTTCAGTGGTGATGTTGGACTACCAAACCCTACTTGCTACTTCATGAGTCTCCACAGACGGCCTGTACAAGCCTATCCCCAACATCAGTGGCTCTGGCAAAGACCTGGCCCCTGTTAATCCCCATTCTCTGGTGTCCAGTGACTGTAACAACAATATTATATTGTACCAATATGATCTGTGCAAAAATGAATAGATTTTTGATGTCTGCAACTTTCACTCTTTTATGAGAAGACAAAATGTTACTTCTTTAAAAACATCAATTTAAATAAAAACAACTGACTGGTCTTTTTTGCAGCAATTTGGAAATATATTTTATAATCATTACCTTATCCTGGGGTCCTCAAACAGTTATACAAGACCACTGTCTTGTGGTACACAGATATTAGAGGTGAACAGACAGGGATATGTGGAGATGGTGGCACCCAACAAGCATACATAATTACTGATCCTATATTTCATATGTCCATGAAGAGTGTACACCCTCATACCCCCCTCACATGTATATGGCCCTTCTGCATGCAGAACCCTACCTTAAGTGTCCGCATGCAGAAGGCCCATGTACGGAAAGCAGGATCATACATAAAAGCTTGGTATATTTGCATTCCTACCACACTGAACATGCAGATCTCATACGCATGGTGAGTGTGTTTGCCCTACTCTTGAAGAAATACTTATGTATTGAAATACAGCATCTGCATTTCAGTAAGCCCCTGTACTGCGCATGTCGGACTGCCATCAGAAATTGTGGGGCCCGGGACTGACAAAATATGCAGGGCCCTTGCACCCCCCCCCCCCAAATCAAACCAAATAAAAAAAGTGAAAACAAAAAAGGAAAAACTGCATGTTATCAATGGGTTTTTTAATTAATTGTATTTTATAAAGTTTTAAACTATTAACAAACCTCACACCAATGCTATCATTATCAACAGTAAGAGTTAAAAGTAAAGAAATACCACTTACCTTTTACTGGGTCACAGTGCTGGCTCTTCCCCTGACCTCCTTCCCAGCAAGGACGACACTCTCACTCTGCACTGGAAAGGAATGGGGGGGTCAGGCTGGGTATACTGCTTTAGATGTGCAGTCTTGCTTTGGATTTGCAGCAGAGGCAGGTACGGATCTTGTATTTTTCTTTCATTTTTTTTTTTACTCCTTCCATTATTCTTAATCCTCACCTACTATCTTCCCCATACCACTATCTTCCCCATACTCTTTCTCCCATATTCTCATTGGCTATCCCCCTCCTCCCCCCCTCCTCCAGTTTCCTTTTATACCCATCTCTCTACTATTCCCAATATACTCCCTTCACTACACTGCTCCCTCTATACCCCCCTCACTACACTGCTTCCTCAATACCCCTCACACTACACTGCTCCCTCTATACCCCTCTCACTACACCGCTTCCTTTATACCCCCCCTCACTACACTGCTCCCTCTATACCCCCCTCACTACACTGCTCTCTCTACACCCCTCTCACTACACTGCTTCCTCTATACCCCTCTCACTACACTGCTTCCTCTATACCCTTCTCATTACACTGCCTCCTCTATACCCACCCTCACTACACTGCTCTCTCTATACCCCTCTGTCCCAAATATTCCCTTTATACATCTCTTCTTACTGTTCTCTTTAGCCCATCCCCCACTCTTCTTTGTATATAATACCTCTCCTCCTGTACTGTTTAGCCCACCCCACTGTTCTTTACCCATCCCCCGTCGTTCCTTAATTCCTTCTCTCATTTATTTATTTACTTAATTTCTATTCTCTTCCCTCACCCCTGTCTCTTGACTCACTCACTCAGTTGCTGGCCCGGCAGTCAGTGCTCCTCCCCCTCTGTCCCATCTAGTATAGATACTAGTACTAGATGGGACAGAGGGGGAGTAGCGCTGCCTTGTGGACAAGCAAATGCACATGCACAGTATGACCGATCAGACGACTTATGCACATGCACAGTATGACCGATCAGACGACTTATGCACATGCACAGTATGACCGATCAGACGACTTATGCACATGCACAGTATGACCGATCAGACGACTTATGCACATGCACAGTATGACCGATCAGACGACTTATGCACATGCACAGTATGACCGATCAGACGACTTATGCACATGCACAGTATGACCGATCAGACGACTTATGCACATGCACAGTATGACCGATCAGACGACTTATGCACATGCACAGTATGACCGATCAGACGACTTATGCACATGCACAGTATGACCGATCAGACGACTTATGCACATGCACAGTATGACCGATCAGACGACTTATGCACATGCACAGTATGACCGATCAGACGACTTATGCACATGCACAGTATGACCGATCAGACGACTTATGCACATGCACAGTATGACCGATCAGACGACTTATGCACATGCACAGTATGACCGATCAGACGACTTATGCACATGCACAGTATGACCGATCAGACGACTTATGCACATGCACAGTATGACCGATCAGACGACTTATGCACATGCACAGTATGACCGATCAGACGACTTATGCACATGCACAGTATGACCGATCAGACGACTTATGCACATGCACAGTATGACCGATCAGACGACTTATGCACATGCACAGTATGACCGATCAGACGACTTATGCACATGCACAGTATGACCGATCAGACGACTTATGCACATGCACAGTATGACCGATCAGACGACTTATGCACATGCACAGTATGACCGATCAGACGACTTATGCACATGCACAGTATGACCGATCAGACGACTTATGCACATGCACAGTATGACCGATCAGACGACTTATGCACATGCACAGTATGACCGATCAGACGACTTATGCACATGCACAGTATGACCGATCAGACGACTTATGCACATGCACAGTATGACCGATCAGACGACTTATGCACATGCACAGTATGACCGATCAGACGACTTATGCACATGCACAGTATGACCGATCAGACGACTTATGCACATGCACAGTATGACCGATCAGACGACTTATGCACATGCACAGTATGACCGATCAGACGACTTATGCACATGCACAGTATGACCGATCAGACGACTTATGCACATGCACAGTATGACCGATCAGACGACTTATGCACATGCACAGTATGACCGATCAGACGACTTATGCACATGCACAGTATGACCGATCAGACGACTTATGCACATGCACAGTATGACCGATCAGACGACTTATGCACATGCACAGTATGACCGATCAGACGACTTATGCACATGCACAGTATGACCGGTCAGACGACTTATGCACAGTGCATGTTTAAGTCAGCTGTCATTATCACTTGTGGATCCGTCGCACTATGTTTACTTCTTTATCATTTTTATATGCATTTCTTTTGGTTTCCTGGTAGCCTGTTAGTTGATATACAGCCTGTTACTTGGTATAATAATAATTTCTTGTACTTTTTAATGCACTTGTTGACTGTCTTCTTAATAAGGTTATCCTCAAAATTTATATTGCTTGCATTACCCTGATGTGCAAATTAGTAATTTAGGCTACATAAAGGTTAGCAGTTTCAAAGTAATTAAATTATTAACATGATTTAAACAAAGAGTAACCTTGGGAAACTGCTTACGTGCGAAAACTGTATCAGAAAGAAAAAAATGTAAAATGCATTTTATGGACATGACAAGTAAATATTAACTCCATGCGTGCTTTAACATTCTTTATGTTGGACAGATAAAAATAAGAACTTAAAAATCTCTACTGTGGGTTATATGAAAATGCTGTTTCAATTTATTGATTTTTATACTGTGTATTTGATCTTAGAAACAGACTTTAATACATTTAATATTAACGGACTAAGCAACGAGCAATGAATTCATAAAAATCTGCAATCACAGGGCCACAATATCTATGCATTAGTGAGATCACACCACTAATCATTCCCATTGCATAAACAAATGATAGCCTGGGACTCACTTAAAAGTTTAACTTCTGCAAATGGAAATTGGTGGAGGTGCAGAATTGGTACCCTAGAGAGAGGGTATGGCTGTACTATACATTGAAATATGAAGGAACATCCACCTAGCCCTCTGTGGGAAGAGGTTGGAAGTGTTATTCCTCTTAAGTCTAGAGCGGTCATAATGTGTGTCAGGACACAGTCACCAGTGGCCACACTACCACTGGGCACCCTCACTGTCCTGATTCACCGTCACATAGACGAGCAATAGCGGCAAATCAACTGTATCTTTATTTTGTATAAAAAGTTAACAGTCCTCAAACAGTCAGGATGAATAACAGCATAAAGATATGTCACAAATATGTTCCCAAATCTTTAAAGTCCAGTTTGTCAATGTCTAATGGCCTTGATAAATGTAATCATCACTCATCTGAGGGTCTTTCTGATTAGGATTCTGAGGGTCTTGGTTACAGAAGTTCAGCTTAAAGTACTAGAAAGAACCCAAAAGTTTTTACAGCCAGAATATCCCGATACAACATGCAGGTCCCTGGTAAGAGATATCAACCCCAACACCCAGTTACACAGTTCAAAACAAATCTTAAATCTCACTTCTCAAGCCCTGCTCACCCTTTGGGAAGTGGAGGGTTAATTCTATTTAACTCAAGCAAATTAAACTCCCTTTGTGTAGAAGTAATTAATGATGGACACTCACCTTAGTTTGCTCTCATTGGTCCTGAGGGGTTGCTGGTTGGTGGGAGCTAGGTCAGGGAAGTTTTCTTAAGGGGTTGAGCCCAGTTTCCTGTCCCTTTTGCCGCTTGGATTTTTCCAGACTTGCTGCGGTGGAATCCTGCAAAAGATAAGTATTTCTGTCATTCTTGCTTTATCTTTTCTATATTTTGACTTCAGTTTATACCTTCTCTTTGTACCCCTTTTAGTCAGATGCCAATTTATCTGGGGTAGATGATGTTGATACCGCTTCTGTCTCCACCTGTTCTTCAGTCAAGTCAGTGTCATCTAATACGTCTAGGCTCCCATCACGAAGTTTAGGGAAGGTGATAGATAGGCACCTGTGTAAAAGAGCTCAGAAGAAAGCGGAAAAATCTACCGTCGACCTGGCCCCTCCCCCCGAGTTTGATAATAGTAAAATCTTCTGCAACTACACAGCGGTATCACGAGGCATGCGCCCCCGCATAAAGGCAAAGATAAAAAGGGCAAATACATAGATATATTTAGTATCACGAACGATAGCCACAAAGTCTTAAGCGCAGCGCAGAAGAAGGGCGCCGCAGCTGAGGAACAGTATCAGAGTTTCGATACCTGGTTCTCTGCGAGGTGCACCTTCATGAAGGTCTATCTCGAGACACAGCCCACAAAATACGAAGGTAGGATCAGAAACTTGTACAGGATATTCACGTCACCACAAAGGGTCCAGCATGGCGGAAGTATGATAAATGCTTCCAGCTGGACGCGAATGGTCAAGTGAACATCAGGTTTGGTGTGAAAAATGTAGAGCTGTGGCTGGAAGTCACACGCACTTCTCAGGAACCTGGTGGGGATAAACAACTCCGTATGTAACCGTGGCTCAGGATGCCTTTTCCGCCACGCCTATTTGCGCTGCAATGGTGCCCACCCCGCCAAGTTCTGCAATAGAACCAGTGCGCCGGCGACAGCCTTTAGACAGCAATCTGGATCTAAGCCTAGCGCCAACCCCAATCAAGCTTGATAAGCTGGCGGAGTGGTTAGGGCGATGCAATAGACGGGACATGGCATCTTTTTTGTTGCAAGGAATTTCCAGTCCCCCCTT
>WWET01003700.1:44981-64625 GCA_011038615.1 Limnodynastes dumerilii | reverse complement strand
GGAAAGAATGAATTTAGGTGATGAGGGAGGTGAGGGGGAGGAATAGAGGGAAAAAATATAAGGTGATGATCAGAGAGAGGAAAGGGAGAGATGGAGATGTCAGACAGGGATCAGGGGCGGGAGAAAAAGAGATCATGGGAGTGGCCCTGGTTGTGGGTAAGTGCAGAAGTTCACTGTGATAGGCCAAGGAAAAAGGATTGGGAGAGAAGTTTGGTGGTGCTGAGGTCGAAGGGAAACAGAAAGTGGAAGCTGCAAAGTTGTAATTTAATTTGGAGGTGGGGCCCAAGGGTGTGGTAGACAACAGCAATGCAGAGATAAATGTGAGGAGGATGAAGTGGACCTCAAAGGAGGAGAAGGAAAAAGAAGACTCGTGGATATGATGTCGAAGGTGAAGGAAAGGGAGAGAATGAAACCCACACCACCACCAGAGTATTTACCAGGCCTAGTTGTGTGGGTGAGGCCACCATAGGAGAGGGAAGCAGGGAAAGTAGTGTCAGAGGAGAAGAGCCAGGTTTCTGTAATGGCAAGGAGGTTTAAAGAGGTTTGGAGATGAAGAGGTCATGGATGTCAGGGAGCTTGTTGCAAATGGATCTGGCATTCCACAGGGCACAGGAGAATGGGAGAGAGGAAAGAGGGGTGAGATTGAATGGGTTGCAGGAATGAGTTGAAGCACAAGGGAGGTGGGCAGGAGGTGAGGATGAGGGTGGGAAGGGTAGGCTGCAGGAGTGGGAGTATGTAGAGGTTAAGTAGGATATGTGGGGAGGGAGAAGGTGAGGGGTTAGAGGAATGGAGAGATCAGGTCAATACTGGTAGGAATGAGACAAAGTAGAAGTGATATTAGCAAAGTAGCTGGAGAAAGGGTCAGGGATGAAACACATGTGAGCACAACACAAAGCATGAATATAAAAGTAAAACAATTACACTAAGGCAGCCACACTGCCTGACAGCCTCCTATAAGTTTAGCCATTTAAATCTACAGTAATATATTTAGATCTATCTATCTATCTATCTATCTATCTATCTATCTATCTATCTATCTATCTTCTATCTATCTATCTATCTATCTATCTATCTATCTATCTATCTATCTATCTATCTATCTAAACGCTGTAAAGTAACAACAACAGAAACATGTTGGCATGACAGTATTGCTAAGATGTTTTCATTGTGTATAATACATATTTGAAGAATGAAGCTGTACACTAAACAGTAAATACTCTGTAGCCACTGAAATAATAGTGTTTGAGCCTTTCCCACTTTTTTTTATGTCAGCAAGTTAAAAAGTTTCATGTGGATATGTTAGATCAAGTGAAATATGTCAAAGCAGCATTGACAAAAAAGTTATGTCTGCTTTATACATATCATATACTGAGTGCACAAAACAAGATGTCCTTTTACAATCATTAAGAACAGAATTGGAACAACAATCAAACAAAATTATCATTGAAGTATATATTTTTCTAGAAAAAGAGTACCAAAATCCATATAGAAAAATTCTAGTAAACTGAATAGGAAAGTAGTTATGACAGAGGGTTTAGCTTTGGATTATGTTTGGAGGTTCAGTGGCAAAAATACATCAACATGCTAATTTTCTTGAGAAACCAAAGAAAAAAGCCCAAGCACATTGCTTATTTGCTAATAGCTAATATGTAAATCTGTCAGAGTAAATGCTAAATAATTAGAGGTGTATTTGGCTGGTTAGAAGGGCTTTTTTCCGAAAAAGCACATCAAGAATGCAAAGCGCCCACAGGATGTCATCATGAGATATCAGCATCAAGAATAGCTCCTGACTGCAGCCCTTCAATTTCCAAAAAATTGCAACAGCAAAAAGGTAAGTTAGCCATCCCCATACCCTAACTTTTACCCAATCTATTACCCTCCTCTTGTAACAGTCTAACATTAACCCTCCCTGTCCTGCAGCCTAACCCTAACTTTCCACTTGTTGCAGCCTAAACTTAACCCTCTCTGTCCCACAACCTAACCCTAACCTTCCACTTGCTGCAGCCTAAACTTAACTCCCTTTGTCCCGCCGCCTAACCCTAACCTTCCACTTGTTGCAGCCTAAACTTTACCTTCTCTGTCCCATGGTGTAACTCTAACCTTTCCTCCCTCAGCCTAACCCTAACCTTCCCCCTACTAACTGCCTAACCTTAACCCTTCTCTGTCCCGCAGCGGTAACCCCAAACCTCCATGTCCCACAGCCTAACTCTAACCTTCCCCCTTCTAACTGCCTAACTTTAACCCTCCCTGTCTTGCTGCCTAATCCTAAGCTACCCGCTATTGGGAACAGACAATTTTCGAAATAGGGCCATTTGACAATTACTATTTCTCAATATTAAGTTTTCTACAAACTATTTCTAACTATTTCTACACGGCTATTTCAAACAATGATAGAGCCGCGATAGATAGACAGCTGTTGACTTTATCATTGTTAAAAATCAGACTTTCTATCTGGCAACTGCATCCCAGCATTACTTATATACATTTGAAAATATAACGCAAGGATTATTTAAGGCTTTTCTTTGATAGATGGAACCAACTCTAAACAATATTCAGTCAAATAACATGTAACATTGTTTTAATGAGAAACAAGGTTTATCCATTGGAGTTCTATTGCAATATTTCCTTTATAGCCTGGGATGGCAACTCCCGGGAAAGCAAGACTATAAATATAAGCCCTGTAATGAGAAGCATGGACCTGGCCGAAGGAGAAGAAAGAAGAAGAAAATCCTGCCTGAATACAAGCAAGACTTCAGAACAGTGAGTAGTAAAAGCTTGTTACATTTATGATAAATGTATAGACAATGGTAACTTGAGTCTGTGTTTTTTTTAAACTTGTTAAACATATATGTAAGTATGCCACGCACACGGGGGTACACTTATTTTAGTGCACAGGGGGACATATTAGGTATTAAACATACACAAGGGGACATTTAATAAAAAATACTTAAATAGAGGGACATATACTGAAATTATTTTTTATGTAGTAAAATGTGTGTTTTGTAATCAGCACTATTTATAATGTATGGAGGGACAGTAATAATTATGGACATAGGGACAGTGTTTATTATGTAGGGAGGGATAGTGTTTATTATGTAGGGAGGGATAGTGTTTATTCATTACTAAGGGGACAGGTTAGTTTTTATTGATACAGAGGGGCAATGTATGTAGTGTAGTGTTAGCGGTGCACACTGTGGTTGCGGCAGCATGTCATTAACCCTTTGCATGCTCCCGCTTAAGGTACTATAAGGCACAGCATGCCCTGGATTACAAGGGCATGCTGTGCCTTGTAGTATTAGATATCACAGCATGCTAAGGGTTAATTGATAGCCATGGCAGCCATATTTTTTTTTTTAAACATTTATCTACAGCGATATTCTGCCGATTTTTAAAGGGTTCATTTGCCACAATTACAAGCTTAATCGCGGCGAGTAAACCCTTAAAAAAATCGCCAGACATCGATGTAGTTTAGAAATCGCTAGACATAATTTGCCATAGTAAATTCAGCTATTTTAAATAAAAAAAACTATGGCGATGTCCAATGATTTCTAATGGCGATTTAAAATGCCCTTTAGTAAATCTAGCCCTAGGAGTCTGCATTCTTCAGATATACACACAGGGTTAATCTTCCACACCCTCTTTCACACAAGTGGTCTACCTGAGTCTAATTAGTTAGTCATAAATGGTGAAAAGACCTTAAATAGTTAGTTTGCATGACTGATGCCAGCTTAATGGCTGGTAACCAGAGAGGGAACTGTATATTAGTTAGTTTCAGGGACCTGGGACTGTAAATAACGCTGAATATGTCCATATGCTAGACTTTACCTATTGCTATATGCCTCATCCTGACAAAAAAGAACAGCAACCTAGTTCAGCAATTCTGTGTAAGCAGCATCTGTTTGCAGTGCTTATCACAGTTCTTAACAGATGGTACCTAACCCCAGAACATGTACACAAAATGTTACCAATGCATTTAAACCATGTAGTCTTATTTCTGACATACCAGGCTACACAATAGATTGCATCCTACAAAGCTCTTACTATGTGTAGCAATAATTTATATTAACAAAAATTATGTTATCCATATCATTAACACTGTAAGAAACCAGAAACATTCCATCACTCCCACAAGTCAAGGAGTAACCAACAGCATCTGGATCTAGTATTCACTATTTCAGGTGAATAAAAAATAGATCACATAAAAATAGATCATGTCAAAGTCATGTATGAATAAGAAATGACCAACAGATGCTTGTTTGCATAGGGAGAGGAATTGATATATATAGGAGAGACGTATTAATGGTATAAGATAGGTCACTCGTATGGTCTGTCAAAGTTGATGCAAAAATGGAATCATATGCCTCATAATTATTACACATCAATCTGAATTACTGCCTATATAATTGATATCAGAAATATGAAATCCATTTAATTCACTGTTCTAACAAAAACCTTTTCAAAGTAACTGCCATACAGATGGTCACAAAGGCAGACTGGACTTTCCTGTTACAATTGAAGTCATATTCTAATTAGGTTTTCCCTTGAACCACCAGTCATATGGAGGTGTCATCACCTAAGGGGAAATCCATATAATCACCTGAACCAAAGCCATAGTCTGGGAAACACAGGAAAAGCATAAAACGCACACAGGCTTCCAGAAGATTATATTGCCTGTAAACATCTGCGGCAGCTTCAAAGACCATATCTGATTCCCTAAGCATAGCCCAAGCTATCACCCAGGACATTGTCCAATCAAGTTAAGGAGGCTGGTTCAATAGTGCCTCCTGATTGGACAGCCTCCCTGTAAATAGACCAGCAGGTGCACATGGTTCCTAATGGTTATAGTGTTCTGTTACTTTGCAGTTATCCTGCTGCCAGTTTATTCTGTGTCTGTGCCTTTGACCTCTGGGTGCCCTTAATCCTGGTTTAATTCCTTGTTCTCCAGTGTCTCCCTTCCTTGAAACTTCTGTGGAGGAGGTTGGCCCTTCAAATCCACATGCTGAAACCCTGCCACACAGGATATTAGGCATTATAATGAAGGGCCAGGGTGGGGAGAAGCAGTTTCGTACGGTAAAGTTAAGATAGGGTTCTGGACACTTGCTTATTTACAGATCTCTGTGCAGTAAGTCCCATGGAGATCTTAATCAGGGTCCATGTTCATAAAGGCACACATGTTGGTAATGGATTATTGTTATAGGTAAAGGAGCAATCAACAAGCTTGGAGGTATGAAAATATAGAAATGATATAAGTGAATGTGAAAAGTGATGGTATGGCATACCAACATATACCCCTCACTTCGAGCCATATATATATTTACTATGGTTATAGGAAAGAGCCCTGAATATTTTTAATGGAGGTAATTTCCTGACACACTAAATTCTAATGTAATGAATGTCTAAAACAAACTTTAATGACATTTATAACAAATGGGTAGTTTAATGAAATATTAATCAGATGTATAAAAATTATCACCTTCATATCACTGTCCTCTTGACGACTGAATTTGACTTTTTTGTTGTATATCATAGACACATTTCAACATCTTCCCCGAGCCTTGTATTAACTTTCAAGCACATAATATTTATTGCAGTGTGAGATTTATTCTCAGAGCCAATAGCCATTCTTTCTAGTGTTTATGAATACATACACTCGACTCATCGCTAATCACCTACTTAGAGATATGCAGCAATCCGTCTTTTATATTTCTTGAAAAGATTTCTTTCTTCCATATCTTTACCATAATAAACTGCTTCTCAAGAGTGTATCATTAGCTTGCGTTCTCTCCAGCTGTACTCATATTTTAGCAGGTAATTGATGTAAGGATTTTTGGAACTGGATGCCTGTAGTCTCATTATATACAATCCCCATCATGAGGCACCATCTGTTTAGAATTGTCTTAACTCTCTCCATTTTTATAGAAAATGATTCTCCACACAACCTTATGGCAATGGTTGATATATGATGTTAGAGTTTGAAACAAGGGATGTTCACTTTGTCCATTTCCAACAAGTGTTTTTCTTTTTTTTTTTTTTTTTTGATAATTTCTGAAATAATTGTGCCAAACTTACAAACTGTAGAAAAAAAAACCTGAGCACCGTTTTAATTCATTTCTATTTATAATTAGTACATTCAGTTTTGGAGAGAGACTGAAAAACCCCTGGCTTGTCAAAATATCCTAATATATAATTCATGATATATAATATCAATCAGCAGAAAACGATTTGTGCCTATATATTGTGCTTATATTGTGGCAGGAATAAAAAGTCTCCTAGCAGCAAATATATCAATGTTTATCTTGTGATAAGCAATGACCTATCCACACACATGATGGCAAACACATGTGACAGTGTAATTGTATTATATATGTGAAGTAATAATATAAGATTTACTAAGCTGCGGGTTTGGATAAGTGGAGATATTGCCCATAGAATAAAGGGTAAGAAATCAGTTAGAGAGAAAATAAAGTAGGATAGAGAACATACTGTACACGAACAGAGGTGTTTCCTGTGTAAATAGTCACATGAATGTATGTCTAAAGCAACATGCAATGCATGACACACACCATATGCATAACATATTGAATTTGAAAGTAGGCCAGTATATCCTAACCCCAAAAAGGCACCATGGGCCAGATCCTTATTTAAGAAAGACTTGGGACTTATGCAAGCCTCTTGTGTTAGTCCCCTGAAAAGTAACATTTGCACATGGACGCTAGGAGATCCGAAGAGGGAAGGGGAGGGCACTTGTCTTCTAAATGCCTAATCCACGCCCGATAAGTGGGGGTAGGAATGCTAATTAGGCTCTGGGTGCAGCAATCAGCAGGTCCAGAAGCCCGCATGAGAGAGGGGAATACAAGGGGAGTGCACTCCCCACTTCTGGGTGGACTCTAGATCTTTCTGTGTATAAGAAACGTGTGGAGATCTGGATCACGTCCCGTGTTATCAAAGAGGAGGAAATAGCCTAATGCGAAAAAGAAAAAGCCTCTCCATAAAATCATTGGGCAGAGATTTATGACTCCATAGGACAGAGGAGTCAGGGTATAAATAAAGGTTGCTACCATAACACTTATTATTCACCTGTTTGCATTTCATAATCACATGCACATTCAGTGTGATTTTCAGTGCATTTCTCATGAACCTCTCTGAGCATTTAACAAATATTTGAATATTAGATCTTAGGATCAGAGAGAACTGAGTAAAGACTTTATAAGTTAAAGAGCAGGCTTTTAATTGAATTCTGTAGAGGAAGGGGAAGAACTTTATAAACTGATCAGGGCCAGATTAAGGTCTGTGGAGGCCCCTGGGCAACTAAATCGTGTTGGGCCCCTTCTTCACATTAACATACAGCAAATATAATTAAGTAAATATACATATGCACATGCACATATCAAATAGTAGTCAGAAAGGGCACTTAATGTTACTTTTTTTAAAAAGTATATATATTATCATTTATCAGTTTATTTACCATTATATTAATCCTTGCTTTCCTCTGCTCCTACCTTCCATCCAGCCTCAATTGCTTTCTCCTTCTGTGTCCAGTCAGCCTTAATGTTAACCCCCTGTTTGTCCAACCAGTCTTATAACTCCTCCTTCTGTGTCCAGTCAGCTTTATACCGCCTCCTTCTGTGTTTTCAACTAGCCTTATTGCCCCTTCCTTCTGTGTCCAACAAGTATTATTTCCCCCTCTTTGTATCCAGACAATCTTATTGCCACCTCTTTATGTGTGTTCACTCATCCTTATTGCCTCTCCTTCTGTGTTTATTCAGCCTTAATGCCCCCTTCTTTTGTGTCCAGGCAACCTTATTGGCCCGGTCTTTATTTGTGTCCAGTCAGCCTTATTGGCCCCTTCCTTCAGCCTTAATGCCCCCTTTTTCTGTGTCCAGGCAACCTTATTGGCCCCATCTTTCTGTGTCCATTCAGCCTTATTTCCCCCACTCTTTGTGTCCATTCAGCTTCTATATCCAGGTAACACTATTGCCCCCCTTTGTCTCCACCCAACCTTTGTGCCCCCTCTATGTAAATCCCCATTCCCCTACCACTTTCAAGCACTGTATAATAAACTTACCTTTGCTGTCTCTCCGGCTCTGTCCTCCGCGGTGCGCGCTCTGCAAAATTGATGCTCCCGTGACCTTAGGTCACTTGACGTCTTGTGAACAGAGCCGTGGCTGTGCATAGCACAGCCAGCTCTGTACAGGCAGGGTGCAGGAGAGCTACATGAAGCCTCGCCCCCTTGCTCCTCCCCCAGCCTGAGCATACTGCTACCGCTACAGTGATAGAGGATGGATGTCAATGATTGACATCCTCCTCTTAAGCACACTATCGCAGCTGCCAGAATATGACGGTGGCTGTGATACACTGTGCTCAGTGATCGCGTTACATGTTTTTTGCCAGAGTAAAAATACTCCTCATAGCATTTTTAAGGAGTATTTCTAACCAAAGAGGGGTATATTATTATCGGTAATTAAAAAAAATGGTAAAGTGGTCTACGCTGTTCCAAACTCACTATTTATAAGTAATAACTATGATCAGTTACTCACTTGCATCAATGCTAAGATTTGGATATCATATAACAATTTACCATTTTATTTAATTACCAAATTATATGCTCTTTTTTTGAAAATTGTATGGTTAAAATGTATCCATCTATATACATACACACACAAAAAGAGTACTGTGAGTCCAGGGCTTCCAATGTTTCAATTTTAATGACAAAAATGTTGTCATTAAAACTGAAAATAGAAGCCATGATGCACTCCTAGTACTCAGAGTGCTGCTCTTTTTGTATCTTTATGTATTTGGCCCTTTTGCAATAACGGGCTAAGAACTGCGTAAGTTGCACTTATTTATTATTAATTGTGCACAATTGTGTTATATAAAAAGCAGCTAGTCTAGACACAGATAATGCACTACAATATGCGTAAATTATAACAATACAGAGTTAAGCGGACTGCGCTAAAAAATACGGAGATAGCAGTATTCAATAATCTTCAATATAAAATATGGGTGGTAAACACAGAAATTGTGCTTTTATATAGATAGTGTTAATGCATACAAAGGTGACAGATACTGAAAATTCCTAGTGGAAATATATGATATATATGAGATTTAGCCAGTTCAAAGTTATGAGTCCATTAAATGAAACTGAAACTCTTTTAATAATAGTAATGTATGCATTAATAGCCATTTTCACAATGCTCCTTAAATCCGACAATATAATAAGGTACTTCTTTGTCTGGGTAATGTGTGACACCGGGCGCTCTAATGGAGGTTGAAGCGAATCCTATCTCCGTCCATTCCTGCCTTCTGTGAAATAGGAAATAGGCCATATGTGCTAAGCACTGCAAATGATCTTGCAGCATATACACAATATACATATTTCATTGTATTGTACTTTGTCTCTCTCTAGGGAGAAAATTCCCACAATCTGAACTCCTAAGCCTTGGACTTCAGACCTTATAGAATACAAAACTATCTCTGTAACTGAAAGAAAAATGTAGCTCACTATAAACAAGAACACATACAATAGATTATTATGTGGAAACAAACTCCAGGCCACACTTGACATTGAATAATGAATGTGACAGAAAGGTATGCAATGCACACACCCCCTTTTATTTTAGCACTGACCTCTCCTATATGTGATAACAGCTATAGAAACAGGGGAGCATCTAAGGACATGATCCTTTTCAGAATTCTGTCAAACAGGCATTTAAATTATTATATTTTCCAACATAGCTGACTAATGAAGTCAGTCTGCCCGAGTGCACTTGAGGATATCTCCTTGTGTGGAAATATACATGTTCTACTGCTGCCTCTCACTTTCTGTATCCTAAGCTGAACTTCTGTTCCATCAGACCTGTCTTGCAGCTATACTGTAAATTAACATACTGTACATTTTGTGAGTCGCCCTGGATTCATTTAGAAGAAATTAAACTTGTGCAGACGTCACAGGCATAAACATTATATTATCCATTTAACTGCAAGCTTCTAGTCGCAATGTAATCTCTCACATTTTGGTGAAAGGTTAATGAAACTGTTTAGACAGCTCCATCGGCTTTGCTTCAGTCACTTGTATCCTGCTGATTAATATGTCTAACTTCTGTCGCGAATCCCATTAATCACCTACTATGTACAATTGTTATACATATACTTAAAGATTACACTGTGCTTAGAATAGTTAAATGACTGTTTTCCAAATCCTAGCATAGGAATAATGTATCCTGTATATAGACACAGAGGTTCTTTCAATTCATTTATGTGGAAATTAAATATAAATGTATTCTTCTATCATCTCCTCTAAATATTTAAAAGCTAAACATAAATATCAGCTTACTGTATGTTTGCCAATGCTGCTCTTGTAATATAAACAGCTCTACAGTTTGCAGACCCTGCTCTGGTTTGGATTATAGACAAGGCCTTTAGTGGCTGGGATTTTGCTGAGTCCTATTGGGTCAGTGGGAAAGTTTGCAGACATTGTTTTCATTAAGCAGGTAGAGGTTTTTGGGTTGTTTTTCCGTTACTCATTAGAATCACTTTTAATTCTGTTACTTATTTGTATATTTGATGTTTTGTGCAAGATTGATTGACTGAAAATATAAATATATGTATTGATTTAGGAAGTAAAGAATCTTGGTGTTCAGCAAATCGATTTCCTGTCTGTTTTTTGTTCCCAGAAAATTGAGATAAAACTTTATTAAATTAAAACAACCCAGTGCACATCTAAAATAGCTTTAGTACATAACAGGATGAAATGTGAGCAGTTAACATCATTTGTACCACACAAAAGTAGGAATAGGAATCAGAGACAGAAAGTGAAAAATTAAGATAGATGTTCTCATTACAATACTAATGTGGGAAATACACAAATTACATGGTTTTACCTGTTCTTTCCTGTTTAGTTTGTGTAAAGACACATTACAGCCAAGCATAATGCAGCTATGTTCCCAAATACACTCTATTTCTCCAACAATCCATACTCACTCATATACAGGATACTACACTGCAATGTGTAATAAAATAGTGTGTATGCTTTGTGCAAGTGCTTCATTCATGAAAATGTATTAACTACTAATGGTCCAATATAGATGTGGAGTGTTAGCCATTTTCAGCAGCTTTCTGGGCTTAGATACATCCTGTGGCTAGTGCTAATGTTTTGCTATAAACTGTGTGTACTGCAATGGGTTTATTTGTGTGAGCATGCCCTTAATGTGTATTGACTATGTTCCTCCACTGCTTCCCTCACTTGAAAAGTAAGCATTCTCAGCAGTGATTTGTAATTAGGTCTGGATCATCATACTTCTGTATGCAATTGTTCTGAGCATGCTCAATGTAATGTTATGCAGAGATTGACTTTGAGCTTATATTTCATTCTGAATCAGACCCACAATGGAAGAAGTCTTGAGGTATTAACCCATCTATGAGAATAAACCATAATCAACCAATCAAGATTCAATATATTACCATAAAGTGCTTCACTAATGCATACCTCCCAACATTTAAGAAATGGAAAGAGGGACAAAATTTTGCGGCCAGGTAGTGGGTGTGTGTCTTGTACCACCCAGTGGGCGTGTCTGGGAAAGTGGGTGTGTCTTGCACCGCCCATACAAGCAGATCTAGTACCTGTCCCTTTTATTCAGCCATCCATAGGTCTGCCCCTTATTATTTGTCCATGATTCATATGCCCAGCCTCTATATCTGCCTCATATTATTATTGCCAGTCTCCATGTCTGCCCCCAATTAATACAGCCAGCCTCCATGTGTGCCCCTTATTAATATTGCCTGCTTCCATCTGCCCCCTATTGCTAGTACCAGCCACCATCTGTCCCCAATTGCCAGTGCCAGCCTCCAGCTGCCTCCTATTGCCAGTGCCTGCCTCCATGTCTGCTCCCTATTGCCAGTGCCAGCCTCCATCTGCCCCCAATTGCCAATGCCTGCCTCCATGTCTGCCCCCAAATACCAGTGCCAGTTTCCATCTGCCCTTATTGCCACTGCCTGCCTGCATGTCTTTCCGCTATTGCAAATGCCTGTCTCCATGTCTGCCCCCAAATACAAATGCCAGCTTACTTCTGTCCCTTATTGCCAGTGCCTGCCTCCATGTCTGCCTCCTATTTTCAGTGTCAGTCTCTATATGCCCCTTATTGCCAGTGCCCCAAATGTCAGTGCCAGCCTCCTTCTGCCCCTTATTGCCAGGGCCTGCCTCCATGTCTGTCCCCTATTGCCCTATTGCCAGCCTCAATCTGCCCCCTATTGCCAGTGCCAGCCTCCAATGTGATGTCTACCCCCTATTGACAGCCTCCATCTGACGCCCATTGACAGTGCCAGCCTTCACCTGCCCCCTTGTTATGGCTGTTAGTCTCCCTGGTCCTTTCACTATCTGTATCCCTCCACAGCTATCCACAGCCCATTAAGATAGGACAAGAAAAGCATAGGGTAGGGGCCCCCAGGCCACTCACCAGACCAGAGCAGGGCAGTGGTAGCAGTGGAGACATGCTGGATACTGGCTGAAGACAGTGACACTCAGGAACTCTGCAGAGGTGATTTCCTGTGTGCCTCCTCTACCAGATCATCACATCGCCAGCTGCTGGACAACTGGCTAATTGCAGCTCAAATAAATGAAAAAAAAAAAATTTCTCTGCTTATCGGGACAAACAAGACAACGGGCAGGACAGCGGGACAGTGCACCGAAATCGGGACTGTCCTGCGGAAATCGGGACAGTTGGGAGGTATGGTGGGCAGGACAGAGAGGAGGCTTGGGACTATGTCGGGCCCCCTCTCTGTCCGAGCCCGGGACACTAGGCCCGGCTATCCCCCCCTGATGGCGGCCCTGAGTCACAGTACTAATTTTGAACATCTCTCTATACTGCGAGTAAGAAACCACTACAGATTAAACATCTCGGCTGTGCACACACAGTCGATTCAGCGGCATAACGGGCGGGGAGGACCTTGTCATCTACAAGTAACTGTTACCATAGAGCCTCCTACAAGATTTTATACATTTAAGCCTCCATTCAATCATTTGTATCTTCATCTTCATTGGAGTGACAATAGTACTCTAATTCAAGACCTCAATTATAAGTGGAACATTTATTTAGCTTTTTTTGTTTTTTCAACTGTTGGAAATCATCAGTTTTCAATATCTTACTAGCAATATTTTTGCAATTATTGTGTCATTTACTGGGAATAATTTGTTTCTGGATCCATTCCTAATATATAACTTAAAATCTGATTGTCGTGCGACATATTTTGTATTTTCATATATTGACATTCATTGCAACCGTATATATTTTTATATATTTTAATAATTTTATTTGGTGTTTAATAAATTTCTACTATTCATATCATCTCCAAGCGCTTCCATATTTCTTGTGTGATATATACCTTCGAATATTTTATTTCTAAAAATAAATGATGTTCAAATATAATATATATGACATGCTGGGAGTTTATAATGTTATTTGATATAAACACTCTCTAGAAATGTAGTTTACTTGAAATAACTTATAGCAACTCATATAGATGTGTTTACCCTCCATTCTCTCCACCCTGTTTCTTTTACCACATTCTCTTTTTTTTTTTTTTATCAGTATACCTTTTCTTAAGTGAGAAAAGTGCACACAAGAACTATAGAAAGTGATATCTATTGCCACCTAAGAAGTCTCGGCACACATTAAATATCTTCTTTCAAAAGTGAAAAATATTTTCTCCTGTCAGGGCCGGATTAAGGTCTGTGGGGGCCCCTGCTTCACATTAACATACATACATACATACACACACATATATATATGGGAGGAAAATGGGGGATATATATGGGGAGACCGCCGGAATATATGTAAATAGAAGATTTGTTTAAAAAAAATATATATATTTTCTGCGCAAGTGCAGACCTTCCGGTCACACGAAGAAAGCCCGCAATGACTGAAGAAAGCTCGAATGTCATCATGGGACAGCCAGCGGAGGGTAAGTATTAGTAAATAGTATGAACGTAGCTCCCAGGTTCGCAGAGAGCTAATTCGATCCCACTATGAGAGAAACTTTCTTTCACAGTGTGAATGAGTCATCGCAAGAGCTGAGAGTTCCGTCTCTTTCTCTGTATGTAGCGATAACTCATAAGCTTCACTGACAGCCTGTCAGTGTCTGATCCGAGGATCCCCGAAGAAAAAAACACAAACTGCAGAAAGTCCCATGCAGTATCCATACGCATGGGACAAATAGTAAAGCGTGCCTGTGTTAAATCACTGACTGTGCTTAAGAGGAGGATGTCAATCACTGACATCCATCCTCTTTCACTGCACTTTGTGGGGGCCCTTTTTGTGTGGGGGCTCCGGGACGACCGCCCCGACCGCCCCGTGGTTAATCCGGCCCTGTCTCCTGTGTATGAAAACACTTATCAAGTAAGTAAAAAATTTAGAATAATACCTTTAAACTGTAATAAGATTGAAAGTGTTACTGTTATATTGTTTACAATATAAGACATAAATTAATACAACAACCAAAAAAATTGCAATTGTGGGTGTACTGATCGTGACATTTGCAATTAATGACTGCAAAAAAATGGTGCAAATATTAAATGCACTGAAAACCAAAGATGAAAAGTGATTGCTGAAATCTTGCGTTAATGAACAAGTTTCTTCAAAAAACAAATAAGTAAACGAAAATGCTGTCAAAGAAGTCCACAATCATTGAAACTGCTCTAATAACAAAAAATCGTTTTTTATTGTTCTGTATTAACTGGTATAGTATGAATTGCAACTCATAATTTGGGGATTGAAAACAAAACTAAATGAAACACATACATAGCGTAATACTACAAATGGTAATCAAACAGTTCTTAAAATTACAATAACAATAACAGTTGTCACGTTCTTTAACATCTATTGGTAGAGTGCTTACCTCCTTATTATGGACCTCTGCTGGCTAATCTCCCTGTGTATTTGCAAAAAGTTGACAATTTTTATGCTTGTATTCAATGGGGGTGGTCAGGAAGAGGGAAGTTTTTTGGAGGGTGTAGTCAGAGGCAAAAGGTGGTAGTTAAACTTTACCAATCTACAAGGTCATAAGTTGCAGGGGTGTGAGATGGGCCAAAAAAGGGTGCTTTTAAGCCAAAATCCTGACTTCAGTTATATCCTATGACTGTATATATACACAAATGCTGCACAAACACTAATAAGGAGGAGTGAAATAACCCCACTTATGGAGGTGCTACTGTGGAGCCAATAAACAATCAATGTAAAAAACACAAGGGTCTGGACCCCACAGACAGGATCCCAGGGGCTGTTTTGACACAGTGCACTTGTATACACTCCCTTAGATAATGGTTTCCCCAGAAGACAAAAAAAATCATATTCATGTTGTGCCACATTCATTAGAATTTATTAATGTAATGCAATAAAAGAGCGAAATACACTGAGCTACCCGGTATTAGAATAAACAGTTGCAATATAAATAAAGATTGTCTAAAATGAGTGGTTCAATCAAACACAGTAAATTTGCATATAGTATACATTACTCAGCCTCCGGCAGTGGTATGCATATCCACATTGAGATCGATAGTTTCAAGGTGCTGTCAGTGAAGGAGCAATGCCCTATCTAATCCTGGAGGATCTGTCCCTTGCCAGCGCTACCAGCCTCACGGCCAGGCTTCACGTTTCCGCACAAGTATCTATCCCTTTCTGACCTACTATGCAGTGGTGGAGATCTCAGAATAGGCTGTGTTTTGTCCGGGAGTTCAGGGTGCGGGAGACACGTGCACTGTGTTTACCCGCCGAATCAGTCTCTCCCATGACTGCTATTATAGCCTATGAGCCCTACTGTATCTTAATGCTAGGATTTGTAGCAGATTTTCAAAATAAGAATAACCAGTTATCGATATAGGTATTAGAAGAATGTTGCGTGATCCGTCCCTGCTTAACATAATAGTGGCAGGTCTAAAAATGTGAAGCTGCACCTGCTGCTGCCACCTCCCCCTTTTCTTTATAGTCTATATATTGAGTACTTACTTCTCTGAGGCTTGTTAGAGCATCCAGGGTTTTAATTTTTTTTTTTTTTTTATGACCAGCATTAGCAGTAAGCAATCAACATATAGTGGGAAGATGGGTAAAGAAACTCGATCCATATGCAATATGTTAATCTCTTACCATGGAGACATTAAAAAAGACAAAATGCTATGGATGGCCTGCGTCCGCACCCAGCCTTGTGTCCAGTGCAGGGGCATAAGTTATGCCACTTATGGCCTGGTCACATTGGGTAAGGGTAAATTGGTTGAATTATGTGAGTTGATAGCTTTGTTAGCTGTCCCAAAGTATCAAAGTAAGAAAAACATCCAGAACTGCACTTAGAACTGCAAGAAGAGGCAAATTTAAATTGTGAAAGCAGAATTAGAATTGAGAGGTGAAGTTTCTTAGATCAACTCTAATTTATTAATTAGACCTAAGTATTTCAGTTCTATGTGCAAATGTATTTTCCCTGCATGCAAAATAATTAAAATGAATTATCGCATGTCTTGCCATTACCCCCAAACTCAGCCACCAGGACCCTGCCTTAAAATTTTCTGCACCATCACCACTATAAGTGGGGGAAAATGCAAAAGACAGTAATCGGTTTGGTTGCTAGAAATAAAAAAAAAACACTGTGATTACAATTTAATTATTGTGTAGTTGCTTATAGCCTCTAATACAAATTAGTAAGTTAATTCTCTAGCTAGGATTTTTTTTACATTTATTTACAAGCCATTAATTAAGAAAAAATCCATAGTTACAGGTTTTACTGTTACCAATTTTTTACACTAGAGGGGGCCACTCACCAATATACCAAATACTTATTTACTGGTGAAAACTTGTAAGCTAAAAGCTATTCCTAACAAAGACTGATTTAAAAGTCACAGGGCCCTGGTAATTATATATATATATATATGTGTGTGTGTGTGTGTGTATATATTATAATATAATGTTTGTGTAAGTGTGTGTGTGTGTGTATATAGCTGTACATAGCTGCTCTATGTAACTGTATACAGGAACCTCCTGTCTGAGCTGCCTGCCAGTCTCCATAAAAAGAGGATAACTGGCATGGTGCAGGTCTGCGCCGCATCCCCCCCACTTACATGGTTCTCCGCTTGCCCCCCTTCCCCCCCTCCCGTCGGGCCTGGTGGTGCTCCATTCATATTTGGGGGGGCAAGATGCCCCCTCACCCCCACCATTCTGGGTCCTATACTGGAAACATACAAAGGTGCTAAAAATGGCTGAAACCCTATAAGGTGGCTGCAATGTTGGTTGGAGACATACAAGAGGACTGCAATTATGGAAGGAGACATACAAGGTTGGTGCAATCATGACTGGAGACATACAAAAATGGAGCAATCATGACTAGAGACATATAAAGGTTCTGCAATTACAGCTGAAGATATATAAGGGGGCTACAGTTCTGGCTAGAGACATAAAAGGGGGCTGTAATAATGACTGGAGGCAATAACATATATAAGGAGACTGAAATAATGGCTGGAGCCCTACGAAGGGGCTACAGTAAATGATTGGAGACCTATAAGGTAACTGCAATATTGCTTGGAGACATATAAGGAGACTGCAATAATAACTGAAGACATAAACAGGGACTACGTTAATCACTGCTTTATGGTTGGAGACATAAATTCTCATCCATAATAGGCATTTTCTCATCCCTGTAATTGTACCCTATATGATGCAGGACACTATTATGGGGTGAATGTTGAACGCTATGGGAAATAATTTGAGCACAATTAATGAGAAATAATTAGCTTTATTATGGGGCATATAGAATATGAAATTCCATAGACGAAAAAACTTGCTGTTTAACGTATCTTAATAAAGTTTTGTACATTGACAGAAAATAAGAGACCTTGAAAGTTTACTACTCAAACTCTAAAAAGCAATGGAAATGCAACATTAAGGCTGGAGCATTAATGAACATGTTCTTTAAACAATACAGACATGGTATACCATTTAGTGTTAATGTGGGAAACCTTAATCAGATATTTTAAACTGCAGGGTTTTTAGTCGGTGGAATTTCAAAGCTATTTATTTAATTAAAATATTTGTTTTTAACCTTAGAAACATAGGACTGTGTTCACACTTAAGAATTTAAATTAAGTTCTTAATTATACGCAAAAAGTAGCAAGGAGCCTCTCGTGATATGTCCCCTGTTTTCAGCTTCTTCTTTATATATCTATCTCCATCTACTATATCTCTATCTCTATCTCTATCAATATATATGACTTTAAATGGCCACATTTTAACTGCTCCTGCAAACCCATTCGGACACCAGGCATTTTTGATTTTGGCATTTGATAGATACCAGGCCAGGGTTTGGAATACCTGTTTGGGAGACACGAGGAGTGGCATTATTACACCTGCTGGAGTCATACTCTGAGGTGGAGCTCGCCATTGCTGTGACTCCTGCTGCTGGCAGCATGGTCCTCAAGGGAATTCTATCTGAAGTCTTGCTGTCCTGATCTTCGTTGGTTGCCTATACCTATTGATGGTGGGAAGTTATACGGGATAATGGCAATAATGACAATATTATTTTCCCATCTCCCTGGCCTTGTTATCTTCTTTGGTTGTCTAAACTGGACTTGAAATAAAAGGGCGCATTTCCAAAGTGAAACTCCAGATCAATTTCCAGTAGGAGTTTGCTGTTATAGGACCAGATCCAACGGTATAGGACCGCTGCTCGCCTTCAGGGTTACCTGATCCTCAGTCCGGTTCACAGAATTTTCTACATAGAGGAATATACATAGAGGAATAAGAAGGAAAGCGTTCCATAGTGCGATATTATTTATTAAAATTTGGAACAACAAGTGATCATATCAGCGTACCGGATAAAAAGAACCGTTTTCAGGGTTTTGGATAAGCATAACAGTAGTAGCCGCTCCAACTGGAGTCCCGAATGTAAATCATGAAAGTATTTATCCCTAGCTATGTATTTGCATATTTTACAAGAACCACAGGGGTGATATCCCCTTGGTTTACAATGGGTGACCCCATCCCGGGGTTCTACAGGTAGCATACTAGGTGTTAAAAAGGATTTTAGGGTTTTAGCCCTTCTAAACCTAACTATAGGTTGTTCTGGAAGATGAGATGAAAGAACAGGATCCAGTTTGAGTATGGGCCAGTGTTTTCGAACTATAGATTTTATTTGACCACTACTTGAATTGAAGTCTGTCACTAGAGGACATTCTAGGATTGTGGGTGTGGACACTACAGTATATACATAAATATATTACTTCCAGCTATCCGCGCTTCTATGTATACAGTAATATTCAACAGTTGTCAATCATCAAAATCTATCTCCCAAATACAATTACTGATATCAACTATATGTCCCTATACAAACAATGAATATGTGTGAAGAATCCTGCGCTGAGAGAGGGAGGGAGAGGCAAGGGGAGTGAGAGGGAGAGGAAGGTTGCTGGTATTGCCTGCGGTGGTTGGGGAGGGTTGAAAAGGGATGACTTGGACCTGTCAGCTGCCTTGTCAGGACGTGAGAGATATAGGGGGGTTGCTCCCTAATTAAGAATTAAATACAGATAATGTCCTAAGCGCGCCAGGCAAGTCTTTATGGTGGAAAAAACAATGGGCCAAGCTACACACAAAGGACGCAGAAAGAGTCCAGTGAGCA
>WWET01003700.1:11668-35473 GCA_011038615.1 Limnodynastes dumerilii | reverse complement strand
TCTATTTTATTTTTGTCTTAGGGGTGCCTTGAAAAAAAATATGGAGACCCTAAGGGTGCCTTGAACTGAGAAAGTTTGGGAACCACTGCTCTAGTGGTAGCATGAGACGGAGTCTACACACAAGTGGCGGATTCCCAAACTGTGCGCCGCGGCGCCCAGGGGTGCCGCAACGCTCTCACTGGGGTGCCTCAGAATGTTTCTATTTCCTATTGTATTCTATTGTATTTTTGGCTTAGGGGTGCCTTGAAAAAAAATATGGAGACCCTAAGGGTGCCTCGAACTGAGAAAGTTTGGGAACCACTGCTCTAGTGGTAGCATGAGACGGAGTCTACAACCCACACAAGTGGCTCAGGTAGTGCAGCTCATCCAGGATGGCACATCAATGCGAGCTGTGGCAAGAAGGTTTGCTGTGTCTGTCAGCGTAGTGTCCAGAGCATGGAGGCGCTACCAGGAGACAGGCCAGTACATCAGGAGATGTGGAGGAGGCCGTAGGAGGGCAACAACCTAACAGCAGGACCGCTACCTCTGCCTTTGTGCAAGACAGGAGGGGAGGAGCACTGCCAGAGCCCTGCAAAATGACCTCCAGCAGGCCACAAATGTGCATGTGTCTGCTCAAACGGTCAGAAACAGACTCCATGAGGGTGGTATGAGGGCCCGACATCCACAGGTGGGGGTTGTCAGCCCAACACCTACCAGGAGACAGGCCAGTACATCAGGAGACGTGGAGGAGGCCAACAACCCAGCAGCAGGACCGCTACCTCCGCCTTTGTGCAAGGAGGAACAGGAGGAGCACTGCCAGAGCCCTGCAAAATGACCTCCAGCAGGCCACAAATGTGCATGTGTCTGCTCAAACGGTCAGAAACAGACTCCATGAGGGTGGTATGAGGGCCCGACGTCCACAGGTGGGGGTTGTGCTTACAGCCCAACACCGTGCAGGACGTTTGGCATTTGTCAGAGAACACCAAGATTGGCAAATTCGCCACTGGCGCCCTGACAGACAAGAAGATTATTCTCATTCTAGACCTGTTTTAGGGAAGTTTCTTATATTTAAGGAAAATTTTCCCTCTGCCTATCAGAAAATTCCACAGTTATTGGTGGAGGGACATAAACTCTTAATTTTTTAACATTTTCAGTTGCTGTATCACACAAACTTAAAGAGTTTAGTAACTTCTGTTGTGCCCTATACTCTCAATATAGACAATTCACTTTGTTATACCCAGCGAAACCCAGCATTATTGAAAATGGTCAGCCACATATTTTTACCGATCTGATGGAAGCACAGGCTTTTATTCAAAATCTTCCTCCCCCCATAGATGTTCAAATAAGGTCCTCTATAACGATATTGTCATAATATCACTCTTATAAGTAAGTTGAGTTCTGATAACTGCACTTCACTCCTAAGTCCTCTGCACTTTATGCAACTTAAATTGTGTTCATTTAATGATTTCAATATTGAAATAAATAATATTTATACTAAGGCCCACGGCCAGTGTTCAACTGACTGTGTACCAGATTTCTTAGTTTTTAAGTTTTAATAAATGTAAAAAAAAAAATTTGAGGAATTTGCATTGTATGCTGCATAATTCCTTGCTAAAAGGTGGTTGTTTTGTATTTTTGGGAATGTTCTTGTTATTTTGCTCTCTCTCCTAGCTCTAACCTGACCTATACCTTCTTGAAAATAAAATGGCTTTTTTGGCTCTGTCACATTATCTACTATTCTAAGTCTGGAAAATGTGTGTGCTGTGAATACATCATATATGTTAATCACCTTTAGGACTGTATCCTGAAATGTGGGTGGCCTGAACACCCCAATTATAAGGAAATAAGGTGTTTACATTTGAAAAAACTTAAACTTGATATCATATTTGTACAAGAGACTTATTTGAGGGAGAGAAATAGGTCTAATTTAAAAGCTCCATTGGAGGTTGACTGTATTTCAACATTCTAAAGCTTGAAGGCTGGGAGGGGGGGGGTGCAATTTTATTATTTATTCAAACTTTGAAAATGACTTATTGCAGTTGAAACGCGTAAGAGGAAGTGGTGTGCTTGCAGGGAGGTCTGACTGTGGCAGCTAAGCTCATCTGGTCATATGTAGCAGCAGTAAGGAACTGGGCCTGGTTTTAAAATGTTTTAGAGACTACTGAATACTCCTACTTATATGCCCAGTGGATGAAGCAGAGCCTAATAAGTAAACAGGGAGCTTTTAAACAATTTTACTTTTTCTGTGATTATTATGGATTTTTTTTTATTGTTTTGTAAAATAAATATTGATGATTTATTGATTTAAAGCAGAACTGTGTTCATATTTGAGTGGAATTCCATAAAGACCATGCTATACGTGAAAAACCAATGTGGTTACATGTGAGGGTCTTGAATAGCTTGGAAGCGGTGCTTGTATGGAGATTGCATTATGTTTTCTATGATTTTTTTTCTTTTATGTCTAAAATCTAAACATTAAAGAGGACATCAAAAGAAGGGAGAAGATAAAGATTTTTCGATGTACTGAGATTTATGACAAACTAAATGTGAGTGCAACATTGGTGTTTATTCTCCTTTTTAATTGAAAGTATTACACTATCAGTGTTTAAATTTGTTTATACACGTTCCTTGGGAGTGATCCTCCTACCTGTTTAAAGTTGGACTTTGTTTAAAGGCCTTATCCACAGTGGAATTTCAAGAAAAGAACAGGAAACAAGACTTTTATTAATCATTCTTTTAGGACTTTTATTTATTGATTTCTTTTTTTGCTGATTAATTACATAGTGGTTATAGAAGGCACCATTCTTACAGGCAAGACTCTATATCCAACTGGTTACAACTGTTTTATGGATGCAGACTGGCCTAACCCCCTTGACACACCTCTCACAAGGGACTCACCCATTAGCGGAACTATTTCATAGTATTACACTTTCCTGAGAGAGATTTTAGATCTCAGTTAGGCATAATGAAGGGATGCTCAGTCTTCACCACAATCAATATAAAAATATTGCTTCAAACTGTACAACATTCTTGCAGCCTGTTACTAGCACATTCTCCTCACATCTCTTCTACTTTCTCCATCCTCTGCAGTATGCTCTGCTTTGTGTATGATGCTGTTATCTTAGTCAAAGCAAATTGTTGTTGTTTAAAGATTTGCAAAATTGGCAAAATCCACCCTCACAGCTGCCTAATTGGCGCCGGAGACTTTATTTTGTATTTTAGTTTTTGATATGTTAGGTCATATCACTGTCACGCTGATCTAGGAGCTGTAGCTACCAAAGTGACATATTCACAATGCCTTGACCATAGCTGGTTATAATGCAGTAGTTCAGTTACTGTGTAACTGGCGCAGAAAAAAATTGTATTCCTGAACAAAGTCCGCACTTATCCAGCAGGTCCTCACTCTTGTGTTGATTATAGTACAGTGTTTCAACCTAATCTCTACTTCTTTTCATGTTATGTGAAGTAAGATCTCACTGTTGGTGCCTCACTTCCGTTGCATAAAACTTCAGCTGCAGCAGCTATCAAGCTCCAATACCTGATCCCTGGGAGACTCTTGTTATCCCTGCAGGCATCCACAGTGGTGCAGTCTGTGGTGCCTACCCGTAACACGTGTCTGCTGCTGCGCCGGCTGGAACTTTGCCTTTACCATGGTTTCCGGTGCACATGGGTGCTTCCCTCTCCAACTCCTCTCAGGGTGCATTAGCAGCACCCCTCCCCCTCTGTTTCTGGTGTTTCCCAGCTTCTGGTGGCAGCTGAGCCAATAGTGACTTGGAGGGCTGTGGAACTGGGCTGTTAACCCCCTTCTTGCTGCTGTGACCGAGGTTAAGGCCCTGGGCTGAAAAGAAGGAGCTCCTTAGATTACTAGTGCCCCTTAGGCTGCTGCACATAAGAGGAGAACCCTTGCCATACCATACCACTGCTGTTGAATTACCCCAGGGTGATGTATCCACCCCCTGCAACTTGTTTTCTTCAGAACAGAACTTACTACAAAAGGGAGTCTGACTGCATTACTATATAATCATAATTGCTACCTCTTGTCCCTTCTGATTCTCACCTGTTGGAACTTGCAACGATTGGATGCTGACAATAAGCTATTGCTCCCACTTATTCACCTTTATCAAAACTTCTTGAGTATTGAATACTTTCCTAGTGTCCACAAGGGGTCACTGTTTACTCACCAGCTAAGGGAATCTGCAAATTGAACACTTTTCTCTGCTATTGCTTTCATGCTACCCTTTCAAGCCTGCTACTGCTTTTATGAGTTATATTGTAAGATGTGAGTGGGTCACAGGGTGGGAGGACAATATGCGGGTGTTCTTTAAACTAATGTAATGTTCACAGCTTAGGCAGACCTATAATATTTCCTGATCTACAATGTGCTACTGGAGGAGCTTGCGTTTACTTTACCCCAGCATCCACCTATTTTACATATTTCTTGTAGGCCATGCCAAGAAGTGGCAAACAGTGCCTTAAGGGCATTCCTCACTACTATCCAAAGAAACCAACACCATCCTCTAGAGCTGATAGGGAGGACTCCCCTCACAGCCCAGAAGACTCCTCTTCAGTCACTAGAAGAGACTTCAGCTTCCTACAGTGCATCCGAAAGTATTCACAGCGCTTCACTTTTTCTACATTTTGTTATGTTACAGCCTTATTCCAAAATGAAATAAATTATTTTTTTCCCCTCAAAATTCTACACACAATACCCCATAATGACAACATAAAAAGTTTTTGGGAGATTTTTGCTAATTTATTAAAAATAGAAAAAAACAAGAACGCACATATACATAAGAATTCACAGCCTTTGCTCAACACTTTGTTGATGCACCTTTGGCACCAATTACAGCCTCAGGTATTTTTGAATATGATGCCACAAGCTTGGCACACCTATCTTTGGCCAGTTTCGCCCATTCCTCTTTGCAGCACCTTTCAAGCTCCATCAGGTTGGATGGAAAGCGTCAGTGCACAGCCATTTTTAGATCTCAATCGGATGAGATTGAGATCTATAAATGAGATGTTCAATCAGATTCAAGTCTGGGCTCTGGCTGGGACATTCACAGAGTTGTCCTAAAACCACTCCTTTGATATCTTGGCTGTGTGCTTAGGGTCGTTGTCCTGCAGAAAGATGAACCGTCACCCCAGTCTGAGGTCAAGAGTGTTTGGAGCAGGTTTTCATCCAGGATGTCTCTGTATATTGCTGCTTTGATCTTTCCCTCTATCCTGACTAGTCCCCCAGTTCCTGCCACTGAAAAACATCTCCACAGCTTGATGGTGCCACCACTATGCTTCACTGTAGGGATAGTATTGGCCTGGTGATGAGCGGTGCCTGGTTTCCTCCAAACATAATGCCTGGCATTCACGCCAAAGAGTTCAAGCTTTGTCTCATCAGACCAGAGAATTTTGTTTCTCATAGTCTGAGAGTCCTTCAGGTGCATTTTGACAAACTCCAGGCGGACTGCCATATGCTTTTTACTTAGTGGCTTCGGTCTGGCTACTCTACCATACAGACCTGATTGGTGGATTGCTGCAATGATGGTTGTCCTTCTCCTCTCTCCACAGAGGAATACAGTAGTTCAGACAGAGTGACCATCAGGTTCTTGAACACCTCCCTGACTAGGGCCCTTCTCCCCCGATTAGTTTAGACAGCCAGCCAGCTCTAGGAAGAGTCCTGGTGGTTCCGAACTTCTTCTATTAACGGGTAATGGAGGCCACTGTGCTCACTGGGACCTTTAAAGCAGCAGATATTTTTCTGTACCCTTCTCCAGATTTGTACCTCGAGACAATCCTGTCTCAGATGTCTACAGACAATTCCTTTGACTTCATGCTTGGTTTGTGCTCTGACATGCATTGTCAAGTGTGGGACCTTATATAGACAGGTGTGTGCCTTTCCAAATTATGTCCAATCAACAGAATTTACCACAGGTGGACTCTAATTAAGCTGTAGGAACATCTCAAGGATGATCAGTGGAAACAGGATGCACCTGACCTCAATTTTGAGCTTCATGGTAAAGGCTGTGAATACTTATGTACATGTGATTTCTTAGTTTTTGATTTTTAATAAATCTGCAAAAATCTCGCAAAAACTTTCACATTGTCATTATAGGGTATTGTGTGCAGAATTTTGAGGGGAAAAAAAAAATTTATTCCATTTTGGAATAAGACTGTAATATAACAAAATGTGGAGAAAGTGTAGCGCTGTGAATACTTTCTTGCAGAGGCACAGGCCCTGCTTCATTGCAATGGGCTAGCCACAGCACCACCTCCAGCAGAGCCAGAAACTGCTTCGCAATCAAACACAATCTACACCTCAGCCACAGCGACCTCCCAGGAGGGAATGGTCTACGGTCCCCAGACCATCTAGATCACACCATCTGGATGCTGGAGGTACCATCCTGGTTTTTTTTGTTCCCCTTTACTTCTGCCTTGATATTTGGGATGAAAGACTGTTTCTGGCTTGCCTGCTCCCTGCAGTTGCACCTTACAAAAGGCTCTACCCATCTGTTACCCGTTAGAACATTTTTGGACATCTGGACTCTTGACTGCCCCTTTTTTCCTTTATGGCATCTTCGGTCCAAGGTTGGGGTTGGAGAGGGATGGAGTGGTGGTTGGGCCACCTGCCTAAATGGGGAAATGCATTTTTTGCTTATTTGCTCTGTCTTAAGTTAGACTGGCTCAGGACTCATATAAGTTAGATTATGATTATGATTATTAGATTATGTTTTTGTTCCCATGTTCTATGGTGATTTGCCTAACACCGGGTATTAAACGGTTGCCCAATAGTATCTGTTGGGATCTGGTATTACAGCAAAACTTTTTAATTTATAAATTACCGTAGAAGGTGACAGAATAACGAATAAACGCTCCCTCCCACCATAAGATGAAGAAATTAAGGTCCAGTCACTGGTTGAGTTCTAAAGCTTTAAAAGGTTATATTTACCAAAGCAGAGTTTAATCCAAAGGGTCGATACTGCGTCCTATACACTCGCAAGATATCTGGGTCATAACACCATCAGGTCGTCAAAACAGAAGACTGAGCTACCATATCGCTCAGTACAATATATATACAATTTTATCAAAGCTTGCTGACGTCACTGGGATCCGCTTCCTTGTGACAACTGGTCGGGGGTTTACTTTGCTCATCTGGATAAGTCCTTTGAAGCTCGGTCCTTTGTTCTATGTTGTAGGTGTTGGTCATTCTGTGTGCCATAAATATTTAACTAGGTTTCTGACATTATATTTAACTAAAATATAATTACGCTCCTATCTTATGATCGCAAAATATCACGATCGCATTTAAAGTTATATCTTCGCTAATACAATGTCAAGATCTACACTCACATACTAAACATGGACTGACAATCTATTACAGAAACCCAGTAGTAGAAAATAGCCGTTTAGAACATCTGTGGATTAAACCTAAGCTTTAGAACTTTGGAATTCAATTTATTATACAATTTCGCATAGCACTCGCAAACATTAATAAGCAGGAACGTAGGAATATTCGCAAAAGCGGGGGCACGCATGCCTCATCGTGTGTGTGCGGCCGTGTGTGTATATTCGTACCAAAAGCTATTCCTTTGTATGAGACGAAATGCAAAAGACTTTAAACTTGTTTTATATATTGATTACAACATAACTCTTTATTTTATGATTTTATGATTTTATGTCATATTACACTTTAACAGAGCACCCTTAAATAGTACCTACAACTATTTAAACATTGATTTCACATTTTGGATCATAAAATAATGTCTCAGTATTATTCTCAACTAATTCTATCACCGCCAGGATCTCAGTCTTCTTCCTTCTGCACCTTAACAGAACACGAACACATTTCAAACCTATTATCACTATGATGATGACAATGATTATAAAGACAAAGAGCTTTCCGATCGATTCCGCCAGTCCCTTAACCCAAGAGCCCAACCCTGAGAACCAATAAATGGGGTTCAACCATGATACCCAACTTGCTAATTGTTCTCCTACTGTGGACAAAGACAAGTTATGAGCCCTACGAAAATTCCATTTTAACTGTAGGACCTCATCCTGTGGATCATCAGTGTTTTTTGTTATATACGTACAACATTTAATACCGTTAGCGTTGCTAAGGAGGCACAATAACCTCCCATCACTGCCGTTAGGTAATTGAGCACCATCCTATGCTGTACCAATTCTTTCCAAAATGCTTGAAGCTCCATGCCTGTATAATGGCAAGTGTTATCATACATATCAGTAACATTATCAATCAATCTGGCCAAATCATGAATATACTTGAAATTCAGGGTTCCCCTAGCAGTCCTGGTAATATCTAACTATACCAAGATTTGGAATCCTAAAGATTCAAATATCAGTTTTGTTGCTAATGGCCGGTTTCTAAGGCCCAGTTCTCTCTTCTCCCGGTGTTCATATTGTGTGTGTGTACATAAGGAGGTATTGCACTGGTATGTAGTGCAAGCATCTTTTCATGTGTCAGTGTTAATACTTCAGGGACAACTCTACTGATAAAACAGACTCCTTGCGAGTTTGGGGATATCCACTTGAACGCTTTCCAGCCACACACATAATAAATGTCATCAGGGAGGATATAGGGAACAGCATTACCTAAAATCTTTCTTCACAGAGTGTCCATAAATGTACCTTTAGCCAATTTACTGTTCATAACATGTTTTTGCCTGTATGGTCTCTGCACAGTGACTGGGTAGTACCTTACCAATCAACGTCTTGCAACGTCTGGCATCGGAACTAAACCCATATTATATTGCCCCGGAGGGACATGGGAGCATACCCAACAATCATTTTGGTCTAAAACCTTTCCCACTAAAGAATTATAATGGATGGGAATTAGGGAAACAGGCGCATGTCCTAGGTGCTTGTCCTCCGATGCAGATTTGTTACATTGCTTGTGGTCATACCCCCTGGTAAGATCCTTTTGGCTGCAAGTTAAAAGATTTGCGGAAACCCACCTGATCAGTCACATACCCTTCACTGCAGAATGGGCTGTGTTTGGCATGCTTCCTGGAAATCAGAGGGCTGAAGGGGGGGTCAGAAAACTTTCATTGATCCTGAGCGCAGCAGCTCGGAAAACAATCCTCCAAACATGGATGAGCTCCTCCGCCCCGTCCTTTGCATTATTTCGGGAAAAATTACACTTCATCTTTCGAATGGATTGGGTGGAGGCGCTTATAGATAGGGAGCAAAAGGCTGAATGGTTTTTTGGGGTATGGGAGGCTTATATGAACACCCTACCAATGTCTGTGAGGAACAAACTACATGATTCTTTCCAATATACTTCATGGTATGCTCTTCGTCAATTAGTGGATGATTCCCCACTGTTATTAAATGCATAGCTTTATGAAGGGAGGAAGGAGTGCGGCTTTTTCTCTTACCCTTTCCATGAAGTCAGATATAGTTCTAAATGCAATAAAATGATCATGCTCATTTTTGTCTAAAAAAAAAAAAAAAAAAAGAAGATAATGATCTAAGGGACCCCCCAGTGATCTCAAGGTCAACCTTAGATTGGCATCTATAAATGCATTTTTCTTCTATTTTCAGGACACAAGTTTTACATATGCAGTATTCTTCAGATGGTAACCCTTCACATCGCTCTTCACTATCGAGGTCAACGGACCGTTTCCCAACTGCTGTACGTAAAATACCTGACCAAACCATATGTCCTGTACCATTAGCAGACCGATACATATCCTTTACCATATCGCCAGATCTGATCTCCTCCACCTTTTCACTGTGACATGGAAACGCCAAGCTGAAAATAAAAACGAGAAAAACACAAGAAAGAATGGACTTCATGTTGATGAGATAAGCGGTCTCCTTCCTTAGTTCAGGTGGTTGTTAAGAGTCCTGTCGGAATAGGCCCTCAAGCGATGGGATAATGGTGTCGATCTCCTCCTCGTCTCAAGCTTTTTACGGATCGATAGCCCTCTTACAATGGGACGAATGCACCCACGTATTCCTCTCGGCAACTTTCACTGAAGTAGTGCTAGTCAGCAACACCTGGTATGGTCCTTTCCACCTGTCAATAAGACAACCTGAACGTAAAAAGTTTCTTATCATCACAAAATCACCAGGTTCAATATCGTGATAGTTAGTTTGTGGCATATCCGGGGCCAACAGTTTCAAACTCTTCTGTTGCTGCCTAAGATGTTTACTCATCTGTATGAGATAACGGACTGTCTCTTCATTACTGCACTTCAATTCATCCTGTGGATCTACCATCAAATGGGGTTGGCGCCCAAACAGTATCTCATATGGTGACAAATTAAGTGGGGATCTAGGAGTGGTCCTTATACTTTGAAGGACTAGTGGTAATGCTTCAGACCATGCTAATCTGGTTTCATCCATTACTTTACTTAATTTGTTCTTAATGGTCCCATTAAACCTTTCTACTTTCCCACTGGCTTGTGGGTGATAAGGGGTATGTAGCTTACTTTTAATTCCCATTAGCTGGCACATATTTTTAAACACATCCCCTGTAAAATGGGAACCTTGGTCACTCTCAATTGCCCTGGGGATACCATAACTACACACAAACTCCTGGGCTCTTTTCTTAGCAGCAAATGCAGCTGTATTAGTAGCGACTGGATATGCTTCTACTCAATGTGAATACATATCCACACAATCCAACACATACTTCAAATTCCTGCAGGGTGGTAGTTGAATAAAATCAATTTGTATTACCTGAAAAGGACCTTCTGTTGGAGGAATGTGAGATGGCTCTGTTGGAATAGCTTTTCCAACATTCTTTCTTAGACAAATAAGACATGACTTAACTTTCTGCTAATGCAGAAAACCCTGGTGCGCTCCAGTAAGATCCTACCAATCTGCACATACCTTCCTTCCCTAAATGAGCCAAGCCATGTGCTGCCTCCACTAGGGCTGGAAGATATGCTTTGGGAGCCACCGGTTTTCCGGTTCCATCTTTCCAAAAGCCCATCAGGCTCTTGGCTATATCCTTTCGTCCTCCAGACAGCCTTTTCCTGTAGTGAATACAAATCCTGCATATCAATTAGTCTTTGCATTGAGAGTGCATTGAGAGTGTCTCAAATACCATGATTTTATTGTTTCTCAAATTTTCTGATGTTAATGAAACTGCGGCTCTCTTAGCAGCCTCATCTGCTCTTTGATTCCCTAATGAAACTATGTCTGTTTCATAAGTATGGGCCTTACATTTGATAACTGCCACCTGTGTGGGCAGTTGTATGGCCATTAACAGTCCCTGTATGTGTTTGAAGTGCGCTACTGGTGTCTCTGCTGCTGTCATAAAATTTCTGAGTCTCCACAGGGCCCCAAAATCATGTACCACTTTGAAGGTGTATCTGGAATCTGTGTATATATTAGCAATTTTTCCTTCCGCCAACTCACATGCCCTACTCAAAGCTACAAGTTCTGCAACTTGTGCTGAGTGAGGTGGTCCAAGAGGTTCAGCTTCTACAATACATTAATCGTCTACTACCGCATAAACAGTACATAACTCGCCTGTCAGTCTGTCTATGACAACTCCCGTCAGTGTAAAAGACTAACTCAGTGCCAGTGGACACACCTAGTGGGGTGTCATTGATGTCGGGTCTTGCAGTAAAGGTCTGCTTCAGATAGTCTGCACAATCATGTGTATCTGCATCTGTACCGAATCCACCAATTTCATCCTCTCCCTCCACCCTTTGTTCATAATGAGGCACATTAGGTAGGTATGTGGCTGGATTTAGCGTATTACACCTTTTAATCGTGATGTTTGCTGGTGCACTCAGCGCTAACTCCCACCTGGTAAGTTGTGCAGATGAATTAAGCAGAGCAGATACTGCATGAGGTACATGAACTGTCAAATCGTGACCTAATAACACATCTTCGCTTTTACTTACCAGAAGAGCGGCTGCTGCCACTGCTCTGAGACAAGTCGGGACTGATTTAGCTACAGTGTCCATTTGGGCACTGTAGTTAGCCACCAGTCTATTAGTGTCTCCATGTTTCTGTGTTAAGACTCCTGCCACACAACCCACAGATTCGGTACAATATAGGTCAAAAGGTTTCGCATAATCAGGTATTCCGAGGGCAGGGGCTGTCATTAAACTTTCCTTAAGATCTTCAAAGGCAGTTAACTGACTCTTCAGTGTGTATTACACAGTCAGGCTTAAAAGCAGAAATCTGCTCCTGTAATGGCAGTACCAAGATGGAGAACCCTGGTATCCAGTTTCTACAATACCCGCAGGCTCAAGGATCAAACTTGTTGTTGGTTTTGCGTTAGTGTCATGTTTTGTATTGCCTTGATGCGGTCCTCAGTCAGGTGACATAACCCATTGGTGAGACATTGGGCCAGATCCAGAACTACGCATTTCCGCGAATTTACGTGTGGCGGAGACGTAATTCGCAGATTTGCACGCACTGCGCATGTGCACCATAGAAAATACGCACATTCGTGTAGAGTATTTTAGAACGTATGGGTGATTCACGTATGTCTCACGTAAATACTTACGTGTGGGCGTGACAAATTTATGCTAGTCAACAATACGTGCGTTTTACGTGAAGTAGGCAGGGGTGGTATTTAAAGTGTACAGTATGGGCGTGCTAAGCTGCGTACGTTCGCGTAGTCAGTACGTCCGTTCGCGGACGTATGCTGTTACATTTGGAAAAGTTAAGGTAGGGTTTGGGTGGCGTATCTTGACAAAATACGTCCGTGCAAGGGGTGTGCCGTGGGGAGTGTAGCGAACTTACGTGTACGAAAATACGCACCGCTAATATACGTACACACACACGTAGTTCTGGATCTACCCCATTGTCCTAAGTATTTGATTTGGGTCTGACATGGTTGTAACTTGTCTTTTGATACCTTGTGTCCTGTTTGTGGATGAGGAAACAACAGTTCTTTAGTGACAGTGACAGTGATGCTTCAAAAGAATCCGAGCACAACAACAAATCATCAACATACTGTATAAGGACCGACCCATTGCTGGGTTGAAAACACTGTAAACAATCATGTAAAGCCTGAGAGAAAATGCTAGGGCTGTCCACGAACCATTGGGGTAACTGAGTCCAAGTATATTGTACCCCTCTATAGGTGAACGCAAAGAGGTACTGACAATCAGGATGTAGAGGAACAGAAAAGAAAGCGGAACAAAGATCTATTACCGTGAAGTAGTTAGAGGTTACAGGAATTTGTATTAAGATGACAGCTGGATTGGACACTACGGGGAACTGACTCTCTATCACCTTCTTTACAGCCCTCAAACTTTATACTAGCCTATAGCCCCTCCCCCCACTTTTCTTGACAGGGAAGATGGGACTATTGGCAAAACTAGAGGTGCGAGTCAGAATACCTTGTTGTAGCAACTGTTCAAGGACAGGTAATACACCCAATTCTACCTCAGGTTTCAAAGGATACTGGGGTATCTTTGGGGCTAACCTCCCTTGTTTAAGATGTACCATGACCTCCTGTACATTTGCAATCAATCCAGTGTCCTGTCCATTCTTTGTCCACAGAGAACCTGGTAACAGTTCTAACATACCTTCTACCTTTGCTGGAAATTGACCTGTACCCATAGAAAATACCATTAACCTTGTTGGAGTCTCAAGAATGTCCTTTACATCCTGTACCTGGCGTTCTGGAATGTCCAGAAACACCCCATCAGGTGTACAGTAAATTACACAACCCATCTTACACAGCAAGACCTGCCCGAGTAGATTGGTAGGTGCTAATGCTGCAAGAAGGAAACAGTGTTTAGTACTTAAAGGACCAATGGTAATATCAGCAGGTGCAATCAGCGGGTACTGCTACACCTCCCCCGAGACTCCCACGGCACGGATGGTTTTCCTGGTAATGGGTAGATTAAGAGAAGAAGTTAGTACAGATCTGGTCGCCCCTGTGTCAACGAGAAAGGTTTAATTAATGCCTGCAATCTTAATCTCTACATTAGATTCTTGATTTTGTCCGCTAATCAATCTTGCCTGCATTATACCACAGGTATGACCTGATCCTCAATGCTTGTGGGAGCCTGGAACTTGGCTCCTTAGACCATGGGACACTGCGTGATTTACACGCATGTCCTGGGAGCCTCACTGTGTCTGTAAGGTTCCCGTTGCTCCTCATAATCTGTCCTTCTAGGTTCCTTACACTGAGATCTGAAATGTCCTGCTACCCCACAATTGTAACATATAACCCTTGACCTTCGCTGTTGTGGGTTATAATTAGAGTGGTGATGTTTCTGTAAAGGTGTGCGAGTCTCTAACGCTTGAATGCTTAACGTTAATAACCTCTCTGATTGTCTCTCTTTCCTTTTGACTACATTTTTTTCATGGGCTACTGCTTTAGTCCTGAGACCACCCACATTTAAAACCTGCCAATCCGGTTCTTCTATCTGAATTCTCTGCCAGATTGATTCTAAAAGTCCAGTCATCAGAACTGACACTGCCAGTTCCTTATGATGTGGATTTTTCTGTATGTTTTGTATCCCTGTATACTTAGCCAGTTCCTCTATTGCCCTTTGGAAATAATCCCCCACACTTTCACTGTCCTTTTGTTTGGTTATGAATATCCTCTGCTGTTCAACCTTTACTGGAAATACATTTTCAATATTGGTTTTGTGATCAATTCTGGTAAGCATCCTGTCTTCTCCCAACTTAGATGCAGCAATAAAACTCTCCACATTAGTACCAGAAGGAAGACAAGATTCTAGGAACATTTGCCAATCTCTATTTGTGGGTTCAAGTGTATTTCCCAGGTTCTTAATAAGTTTCTGGCTACCAGCCAAATCTTTACTAGGATTTGGAAAAACTGCTACCATTGAGCGTAGTTCCATCCATGTCCGTGGGGTGTACATGACAATCTCTTGTACAGGTATTACCCCATCACTCCCTGCATTCCCAGTGGGAACAGTTAATGTGCGCACTGGACATATTGGTTCACAACTGATAAAATTCTTACAACTTGAATTAGAGGCATGCATATGCTTACCCGTCACAGACCGTGTAATGTGTGGGATCTCTGGTTCCACATGAACAATAGATTCAGCACTGCAAGTAACTACTTCAGGGGAAACATAAACAGAACATTCTGGGTTTACAGGCACATTAGAATGTGTAGTAGTGTGTGTGGGAAAAGGATTTTACCCTTTTGAAATTTACGATCCCACCTCTTGAGAATTTTCTCATCAAAACTACTAACTTTCGGAAAAGGCCTCTCTTGCTAGTCATTAATCCATTTCTCACAATACTTAGTACCAACAATACCGTACTTCTTATTCATAATGTACATCGCTGAACCAACAAACATATCAATAACATGACCTGCAGGTGACCCATTAATCACTTCAGAACATGACTCCTCAATCGCTCCTACTCGTGATGGCTTGTTTCCCATGATCAGGTACCTCCTAAGTCACAGGTAGATAAAGAATGAAGCTAATGCAACACCCGAAACAAACAATGACCTAGTCACTTGTGCACCTTCTAGCTTACGTAATAACTTGCACGATAATTGTGATCACACGCACCGGGGGGACAGGAACCAACCAACTTAATATACTCCGACTGTATGGCAAATAACGAAAGGTTAAACCTTACGCACAACATAAGCCAGATAAGCGCTAATCCAATATCAATACTCTACCTATCACCAAGTTCTCTTACCACGCAAACTTTTTTAAAATATCTATAATTGTTCGAGATCAGATCCTATGTAGTCCTCATCTGTTATCTACGTATCTGATGACAAAATCACCCTTCGCAATTGGTAAGATTAACTGTTCACAATATAGCACACTTTAGCGAGTTCTCACGTACAGACATGGGACAGGACTTAACCAACATTATAAACTCTGTACGGAAATCTGAACTTGCCATTTTGCGCTAAAAGTGAATCACAATTACGCTTTGCTATAACTCTATACTGCAATAAAAGGGTATGCAACCACACAGAGCTTTAAAAGGTTATATTTACCAAAGCAGAGTTTAATCCAAAGGGTTGATACTGCGTCCTATACGCTCGCAAGATATCTGGGTCATAACACCATCAGGTCGTCAAAACAGAAGACTGAGTTACCATATCGCTCAGTACAATATATATACAATTTTATCAAAGCTTGCTGACGTCACTGGGATCCACTTCCTGGTGGCAGCTGGTCTGGGGGTTGATCATCTGGACAAGTCCTTTGAAGCTCGGTCCTTTGTTCTATGTCATAGGTGTTGGTCATCCCGTGTGCCATGAATATTTAACTAGGTTTCTGACATTGGCCTGGATCCAGATTCAGACTCCCGCACATTTTCCGTGCGTGCGGGTGCCTGTAATTACATGACACAGAGGGGAGTGCACACCCCCTGTCACTCCCTTCTGTCGTGTGGGCTTTATGGCAGCTTACGCTGCCATAAGCCTGCATTAAATGTGTCGGACGGATCAGCGGTCCGTACGACCGCTGATCCACTACAGTGTGGGAGCCCCCTCCCACACTGTACACTTTACATGCTTTCCACCACCCGCTTTAGCTGGCAGAAGAGAAGCATAGCCCGTTTCCTCGCAAATGGGCTCGGACGGAACTACGCTAGGGTGACTATAGCATGCGCCCTCCAGTCCTTGCGTGTGTAAGTCACCTGACGTTACTAAATCTGAATCCGGCCCTTAGTTAAGTGCTTGAGTTTAGTTACTCCTGGGCTAAACCATGTTGATTTCAGGGGTAGTCAAGTTAATTCTATTCTTTGCATGCAGAGATATATCTTTGAATTGCTTACTGCACACTGATACTGACCAGCTTTACTATTACACTGTTATTTAGACTTGGGATAGGAAACATCACCTCTTAACTCTAATACTGTTTGCAACAGATGAAATATGACTCTCCTGCATTTAACATGGTTTACCCCAGGAGTAACTAAGTTCAAGTGCTTAACTAGGTCTGGATCCAGCCCATTATATTTAACCAAAATATAATTACGCTCCTATCTTATGATCGCAATATGCGATCACATTTAAAGTTATACCTTATACAATGTCAAGATCTACACTCACATACTAAACATGGATTGACAATCTATTACAGAAACCCAGTAGTAGAAAATAGCCGTTTAGAACATCTGTGGATTAAACATAAGTTTTAGAACTTTGGAATTCAATTATACAATTATACAATCTCGCATAGCGCTCACAAACATTAATAAGCAGGAACGTAGGAATATTCGCAAAAATGTAGGAATATTCGCAAAAGTGCGGGCACGCACACCTCATCGTGTGCGTGCGGCCGCGTGTGTATATTCGCACCAAAAGCTATTCCTTTGTCCGAGATGAAACGCAAAAGACTTTAACCCTGTTTTATATATTGATTACAGCATAACTTTTTATTTTATGATTTTATGTCTTATTAGACTTCAACATATCTTTCACCCAGTATCTATAGGGTGCATACTAATGCTGCTTGCCTCTCTCCTCTTGATGATTTGCATAACCTGCTTTGTATAATTTGATTTACATGTTTTAGCTTATTTTAAGCTAGTCCTGATGTTATCTTTGTGATTCTTGTAGAAGTTAATGTTTTTGTTTTAATCAAGAATTTTTTATTAGATTTTTTAGTATGATTAAGAAAAAGAACACAAAACAAAATAACCCCCCTCCAAAAAACAATTCAATCCTTTAAACAGGAGGTTATTTCAAGGTTACAGTACATACCACCAGTCAGGCGAATTATTGAGTGTCATTGTACAAAGTTAGGTTATGTAATACAGCAAATATCAAGTACAGAACCATAATTTTCAGTGGAGCAAGGAAAAGATGCAGCGCTGAGCTGAGAAGTGAAAGGTGCAATGCCAGTGGAATATATGGAGCCAATCCAGAGTTCCCAGACCTTGAAAATTTGGTGTGATGTTTTTCTGACTGAATAAGCAAATATTTTGTGTAACACTGTCTCATTAACAAGAGCTATCCATTCTGTAAGTTGCGGAGGGGCCTTTGCCATTCATCTACGCGAAATCACAACCTGGGTCAGTGAAAAGAAGCTATATAGGTTTAAAGGTAGCTTAGTCAAAGGTTTCCACAAGAGAGAGACCACAAATACAGCATTTTGGATCTATGGGAATGGAAAGAGTTAGCGCGTCGAGTGCAGTGTGCCATACGTTATCCCAAAATCTGAGCACCGGTGGACAGATCCACAATAGATGCTAAAATGTACAAGGCTGGGTTCTGCATCTATGGCACTTGTCATCCAAGCGCCTGCCCAAGTGAAATGGGCGCCATGTACACCCGGTGCAGTATATAAAAATGAATCTCCTGAAACCTTACAGATAACGTAGCTTGCCTACTGGACTGTAAAACCATGTCCCAGTCCTCTTCATCTATGAGACTCAAATCTCCCTCCCATTTGGCTTTGAATTCGGTCAGTTCAAGCAATAAGAAGGAGCGTAGAGCTGAGTAAACTGATGAAATAGCACCTTTCTGGGACAGATCAGTAAGCAGAATTTTAACCGGGGAGTGTGTGATATTCAGGGGGCTGCCCTGGAATTGGGTCTGCAATGCGTGCCTTTGCTGTACATAGTGGTAAAAGAGGGAGTGAGGAGCACCACCATATTCCTCCTGTAATTGGGCATAGGATTTTAACACATCATTAAGGTATAAGTCACGCAAAGCTATAACCCCATGTGAATACCAGATACCTCTTCCCTCTGAAGCAAGTAGCTTTCCCATAAGGGAGTTTCAGGGTCCATACCCTACCCCATCAGAACCTCCTTGTTGGGGAACCTTATCAGCACCTTTGGTTTCAACTACCACCTCTTCACTGATGACACTCATTTACCTCTCATCCGCTGACCTCAACCCCTGTATTCTGTCTAAGATTTCCGAGTGCCTTGCATCCCTATCCACATGGATAGCCAAACGCTTCCTCAAGCTGAATATGAACAAAACGGAAATTATTGTTTTTCCTCACCCTAGGATTTCCTTCCCACCCTCCATTACGATAACCATTAGTGATACCTCTGTCTTGCATCCCTATCCGAGTGCCTTGCATCCCTATCCACATGGATAGCCAAACGCTTCCTCAAGCTGAATATGGACAAAAAGGAAATAATTGTTTTTCCTCACCCTAGGATTTCCTTCCCACCCTCCATTGCGATAACCATTAGTGATACCTCTGTCTCCTCATCCCCTCAAGTTCACTGCCTAGGTGTCATACTTGGCTCCTTACTTTCCTTTATACCACACATCCGTGCCCTCTCTCATTCTTGTCGTTTCCACCTACGCAACATTGCACTCATCTGTCCCTTCCTCACCAATGAAGCTACTTAAACCCTCATCCATTCTTTAGTCATATCACACCTCGACTACTGTAACCTCCTCCTCATATCTCTTCCGCTCACCCGTCTTGCCCTCATTAAATCTATACTTAATGCTGCTTTCAGGCTTATCTTCCTCTCATGGCGCTCTACCTCATCCTCTCCTTTATGTCAAACCCTCAACTGGCTTCCTGTCCACTTCAGACCTCTCTTTAAATTCCTTACCCTCACCTTTAAGGCCATCTCCTCATCCACGGCTCCCTACCTCTCTTCACTCCTCAACATACACACCCTTCCCGCCCTCTCCGTTCTGCTAACCAGCGCTGTCTGACCTCTTTACTGATCCCGTATCCAGGACTTCTCCCGTGCTGCACCTCTGCACTGGAATGACCTCCCTTCTTCAGTCAGACTCTCCCCCATATTGCAAGTCTTCAAGTGTTCACTCAAAACGCACCTGTTCAGGCTAGCCTGCCCCTCCTCCACTTAACTTCCTCACTGCATCCTTCATCTATCCCTTCTCTTCCTTCCCCCTCTCCTCCGCTTATACCAGCAGTCCTCTTACTTCCCCCTCCTTATGTCTTCTGTAAGTTCTTCCCTCCCACTTAGTGTGTTAGCTCACATTTTGCCTTGCATTCTGTGCTTGCTTCTCTTATTGTATTTTTGTGATATTTTTATATTCATATTGTATTTAATATGTACTATGCTGTCCATCCCTACCCTGTATGTCTGTACTGTATTTTGTACGACACTGTAGATACCTTGTGGTGCCTTATAAATAAATGATAATGATAATATTAAGTAGAAAACAGGCATTAGATGACACTTGAACATCAAAAGACAGTGGTTGTCACAAAGTTTCAAACATAGAAGCCAAAACATAGCCCTTCCCACTATCCTCCCCATATACCCTTCCAAACTAGGTATGCCTTTTCCCTGAAATCCCTCCCCACCCCTAACACATAACCTATAATAACTTAAAACTTGTTAACTCACTAAGTCTAGGTGCTAATTATACAGTTGCTAGATTGTTACTCTAAGATATGGAGGGTCCCCCACATTTTAACTGAAATGTGACTCTGCTAGCCACTCCACCCAGGCCAACTATTAAGAAGCAAAAAAATAAAATAAAACCTGGTCAAGTCTTGAATAGAGGTTTCTAAGAATATAATAGGACTGTGGCAATAAGGATGCTCCAAAAATTTACGTAACTGGGATGCTCTGCGATGCATGTAATGTTCAAGCCAGACTTCAGCCTCTAGTGGCAATGAGAAAAGTGGGTCTCACCATCTGCCACCACCCACAGACGAGATGGAAACAAGATGAAGTATGGCAACTGAATATCTCGCAGCTTTCTCTGGATTTGAGTGTATTGGGCTCTGTTCTTTTGGACTTCCAGCACATAGTCCGGGTAAGCAGATACAAACGTGTTATCTATTTGAATAGGTATTGCATCCCTACCTTTTCTAATGTAGAAATTTAGCAATAAATGTGCGAGGGGCCATTCCTGGATGTGGTGGTTGAGGCAGTATCCTATGTGCCCTTTCGACAGCAAAGTGTGGAGAGAAGGCATCCTTTCCGTATTCCTTTAACAGGAGGTTTTCCTAAAACGCTTCAGGATTTTGACCTTCCGCGTGTTCAGGGAGACCCACAAATAGTAGATTATTCCGTCTCAGCCTTCCCTCCAAGTCAGTGAGCTTGGAAGTGTATGTATGAATTTGACCTGTCAGGTCAGCAACATCTATTAATCAGATCAACTGCATCTTCCAGTGCAGAAACTCGATGTTTTACCAACCACTCTCTCTCTTGTTATCTGCATGTCTTGGTGGAGCATAGAGATGTTAGCTTGCAACTCTCCCATCTTGTCCCCAAGTGTTTTTTTCACACGATGTGATTGGTGGCAGCACCTGTTGTAGAGTAGAGGTGATGCATGTGATACATGTTGTCTAATGTTCTCTTTTAACTTTGTTGCCTTTTGCAATTTTGATACATATGTAATTATAATAAAGTCTGAAAGAATTTTGGTATGGAGTGCACCATTGTTATTGGTCTTGTCAGGGACGTCTGTGTAAGGTTTTCCCTGCTTCATTTTTCTCTTTGTAACAACCAATAGGTTAAACCCGCTTTAGGATTCCCGTATTTTGGGATATCCTTTAGTACCTTTTTCCATAAAATATTCTATTTGCCATTACTGGTGCGGAACATTTATTTATGCAACTGTGTGTCTGGTTCACAGAGCACAGTTGAATGTAGATTTTCCCAGCAAAACTGTGTGCTCCTGCTCTGTTACCTCAGAAGAAATGCAGCACCAAAAGGTATCTAAAATGCAGTCTATTCACACCAGAACAATCCCCCACAGGAGCTCTTCACCACTGAACCTGTCAGCCACACTAAGAAGCCACCCTCTGGCACAGGCAGCATGGATTATACCAGGCAACTGTGACTTGCGCCCAGGTTGCACTGCAAAGGAAGGGTGAAAAGGGAAGAAAATGGGGAAATCCACAGCAGGGCTGCTCCGGGCACGGAGACCACACCGCTGGTGGCAGGCTCTTCTTTGCAGTGACAGGAGTCGGGACCCACTCAGGACCAGACCAGCAGAGAGGCAGTTGCATTGCTGCAAGTCTGAGCTCGGTGGCCGCAGGGTCAGGGAATCTGATGGATAGCCGGGTGAGTGAGAGGAGCTGGAGACAGTGCATCCTACTCCATTGCCGCTAAGCCACACCCACCCTTAGTAGTTAATGTTTAGTTATTGCATTAAAAGCTTTCTATAAGGAAGTGTACAATCTTTATCCCCACCTCACCAACCCTCCCCTACCTTCAACAAATTTTTCCATTATTAATCCCCAGAGGTTCCCTCCTTGATCTGATCCAAGTGTTCCTGTGTTAAAGTGAGCTTCCATAACTTGCTTTGCCCTGTCCCCATCCCAAATTTACCACTTCCCCTTTTTCAGTATGCTCTAAGTAACTCAGTAGGTCCACCCACACCTACGTCTACCATATAAGTCCTCTACTCCTAGTTTCCTGCTTTACGGTCAATGCACCAACCAGCCACCCACCCACCCCCTTAAGTCTCTGGCAATTTGCTGGTTCTTGCATCCTCAGGGATGCCTTCTATTTCCTTCCACCAGCGTTTAAGACCAGTGTCTTTCTAACTACTGGCCTATCTCTTGCCCCCCACCCTGGTCGTCGCCTAATCTCCCCTTTCTCCTGCCCCCACATAGTAAGGCCCTGATGATGTCTATACTATGCCCACCCAGACATAATATATTGCCATGACATTAAAAATCCATTCTTTGAATTTAAGGGCATCAATTCCCCTCAGAAAATATCAAAATGATGCTCTTCTTAAAAATCACTATAAGGTGACCTAGTCTTCCTGCAGGAAACACAGCAACATATCATTCTTGTGATGCAAGGGTTAAAAAATGAGGCATGGCTATATTAGTCACCCAACATCTTACTTTTGAGCTGTCTCACTCTTACACAGATGGGGAAGGTAGATATCTGGTTCTGATTGGTAAGTTTAATAATCTGCTATGTACTCTTGTGAATGTGTATGTCCCTACCAACCAAAAAACGATTTTTCCGGAGACTTGGCTCCTTTCTAAATAAAGTAAGGGAGGGCGAACTTACTGTTGCAGGTGATTTTAATGCTACCCTATCTCCTACACTTTATCGGACATTTCCACCTGGGGGAGGCACCTGCATGTAGGGACGTATTGTATTCAAAGGCCCTCACAGATTTCTTAAAACTGCGCCATCTATATGATTCTTGGCAAGTAATACACCCATTATGTTGTGACTATACCTTCTATTCTTGAGTGTACAATACCTACTCAACGATTGATATGATCCTGCCTAGCCATGGCCTGACCATAAAACTCCAAAATGCTCATATAGCTCCCAGAACATGTTCTGACCATGCTCCAATCCTTGAGACCTTTCAGGCTTACCACTTCGCCCTCCTAAATCTACCTGGAGGATCAATAAAGCTGGGCACACACTAGATCGATTATCGTGCTGATTTTGCAATTATCGTAGATTGGACGAATTATCGCTGTAGTGTGTGGTGCCGATAATCTCCCGAAACTCACGATAATCCTCCGAAAATGTCCGCCAGCAGATAATCGCATCTTATGGCAAAACCAATTGATTATTGTCTATCGTTTGCTAAATCTTACAGTGTGTGACAGATAATCTTGCAAGTTAACTAACGATTTTTAAATGGTTTTCCACACCCCTGCAGGGTGTGTCTATCTTCATGTACAGTGCGTGCTTCCTGTTTGTATCACGTGAGCAGTACAGCAAGTTCCGAGACAATATATGCCTGCAAGGAGCCAGCATTGTGTGTTCATGAATCTTTGTACGGTGTGCGTTACAAAATATGCATGTATCTTTGAAATAAGGACCCATTATGACCCTGTCTCCCATCTGCAATGTTGGAAAGGTCTATGTGTATCTATGTATTATGCACTACAACAACCTATCTTCCAATACAGAAGAGAAATGCATAAGAAAAAAGAGGAAGAGCAAGTTTAACCAATAATCTTTTTTTTTTTTTTTTTTTTT
>WWET01003699.1:104117-124974 GCA_011038615.1 Limnodynastes dumerilii | reverse complement strand
ACACACACACATACATGTATACATACATAGATACGTGCTCATACATACAGACACATACATGTATACATACATAGATACGTGCTCATATACACACACACATATATGTATACATACATAGATACGTGCTCATACACACACACATACATGTATACATACATAGATACGTGCTCATACACACACACACACATGTATACATACATAGATACGTGCTCACACACACACACACACACATAAACACATATAAACAAACACACACACACATATATATAAACACACACACACACACACACATTTAGCCTCCTTCTGCTATGTAAGATCCCCCTCCTGTCATTATTCTGAGTATTCCTAGAGACATCATGTTACTTTCTCCATACTGCTGCCTCTCTTGTAAAGCACATTGGATGCTGAAGTGACTCTCCAGCCCTGGGGAGAATATACCATAGATTTTATAATAGAAACGGATTTTCCTGTTGATCAGGGACATTATGGTTAGTGCCTCTTGTGTTGGCCCCAGAGCTACTCTCTGGAACCTCGTACCTTACAGACGTGTATGGACACATGAATGCTCTATTATTCATATGCAAAACATCGTCTTGTGGTGCTAATGAATAGAAATGCAGAGCAGAATAAGGCTCATAGGTAAAATGAGTTAATAAGAGGCAGTTTTATATAGCACATGGATGATAATAGAATTGTAAAGAATTACACACTAAGGACAAGAAGCAGAAGCAGTTACATATAGTCTGTGACCATTCTGAGGCCTTCCTAAACTCTTTATGTCTTGCTTATGAAGACTGTCATTTGCTAAAATGTAAGGAGAGGTAGGGGGGGGGGGTAAGGTAAGGTACCCTATGGCCCTGTGCCATTAGAAAAATGGGGGTGGGTTGTGGAGCAGGATGGGTGAGTTGGGCGCGGATTCGGCTGCACCTAACTCCCTCTTAATTGAGAATACGGTCCAAAAAGAAGAGTAGCTTTGTCAAGGGCCAGCCGCATGTATAGTAAAACTGCGCAATTTTCATGAATGTATGTGCACCGGTATCTCCCGCTAGTGGCATTATGTGCTTCCTTTACATTTCTTCCCTCCCCTCTCTTACTGTTTCCCTCTCCTCTTCTACTTTTCTCCTCTTCTACTTTTCTTCTTATCTTCTTTACTCCTTTTCTCCTATTCTCCTTTTCTTCTTATCTCATTTCTCCTCTTCTTATCTTCTCCTTTTCTCCTCTTCTCCTTTTCTCCTTTTCTTCTTATCTTCTATTCTCATATTCTCTTCTTCTCCTTTTCTCCTCTTCTCCTTTTATCCTATTCTTCTCTGCCCTTTTTCTCCTTTTCTCCTCTTCTCCTTTTATCCTATTCTTCTCTGCCCTTTTTCTCCTCTTCTCCTCTTCTCCTTTTCTTCTTATCTTCTTTACTCCTTTTCTCCTCTTCTCCTTTTCTTCTTATCTTCTTTACTCCTTTTCTCCTATTCTCCTTTTCTTCTTATCTCATTTCTCCTCTTCTTATCTTCTCCTTTTCTCCTCTTCTCCTTTTCTCCTTTTCTTCTTATCTTCTATTCTCATATTCTCTTCTTCTCCTTTTCTCCTCTTCTCCTTTTATCCTATTCTTCTCTGCCCTTTTTCTCCTTTTCTCCTCTTCTCCTTTTCTCCTTTTCTCCTCTTCTCCTTTTCTTCTTATCTTCTTTTCTCCTTTTCTCCTCTTCTCCTTTTCTTCTTTTCTCCTCTTCTTTTTTCTTCTTATCTTCTTTTCTGCTATTCTCCTCTTCTTTTTTCTTATGTTCTTTTTCCTTTTCTCCTTTCTTCCATGCTCTCTCTTACTTCTCCTTTTCCTTTCTTCTTATCTATTCCCTCTCCTATTTTACTCCTTGTTTCTCTAACCTGTCTCCTCCTTGTTCTTCTTTACCCTGCCTTATTCCTCATCTCTTCCTTCCCCAGTATTACCCCACATTTCTTCTCTTCCTCTTTGTTGCTACTCATTTGTTCCTTCTGCTCTCTTCAGACCAGATTCACAGATAAGAATGAAATAAGTACGCACAGATGCACAGATAAGAATGAAATAAGTACGCACAGATTCACAGATAAGAATGAAATAAGTACGCACAGATTCTCAGATAAGAATGAAATAAGTACACACAGATTCTCAGATAAGAATGAAATAAGTACGCACAGATTCTCAGATAAGAATGAAATAAGTACGCACAGATTCTCAGTTAAGAATGAAATAAGTACGCACAGATTCACAGATAAGAATGAAATAAGTACGCACAGATGCACAGATAAGAATGAAATAAGTATGCACAGATTCTCAGATAAGAATGAAATAAGTACGCACAGATGCACAGATAAGAATGAAATAAGTACGCACAGATTCTCAGATAAGAATGAAATAAGTACGCACAGATTCTCAGATAAGAATGAAATAAGTACGCACAGATGCACAGATAAGAATGAAATAAGTACGCACAGATGCACAGATAAGAATGAAATAAGTACGCACAGATGCACAGATAAGAATGAAATAAGTACGCACAGATTCTCAGATAAGAATGAAACAAGTACGCACAGATTCTCAGATAAGAATGAAATAAGTACGCACAGATTCACAAAAATATGTGCCTAAGTGGCAAGGCAACTCTCATGACACTCCCGCCATTCTTACGGATTTTAGTCCATAGGGCTACCTTAACTCTTTGTGTATATGTCTGTGCTTAAGTTAAAGTACGTGGTGTACTTAGCAATTCACACCCTTTTTGCTCCATTTAAATGCCTCCCCTCACCCACTCTTCTTAACTTCCTTCTTAGGACTGGCACGCCCCTTTTACTTATCTCACTAAGAAGAGTTGAAGTCTGTGCTTAATGGATTCCCATGCATAACATCTGGATCAGGTCCTTCCTCAATTCTTCCCTCTTCTTTCTGCCTTCATATTTCTACTTTCACTTATATTCCTCCTCATTTCTCCCTTCTCTTATATTCCTCCTCATAACTTCCCTTTTCTCTTTTCCTCTGTGTTTCTACCTTCTCTTCTTCCTTATTTCTTCCCTCTCTTCTCTTCCTCCTCATTTGTTCCCTCTCCTCTCTTTTCCATAATTTCTTCTCTCTCCTCTCTTCCTTCTCTTATATTCCTTCTCATATTTTCCCTTTTCTCTTTTCCCCTTTTTTTTTCTTTTCTTCTTACTCATTTGTTCCCTCTCCTTTCTTTCTCCTCATTTCTTCCTTTCTTTTTCTTACCCCTCTTATCTTCCCTTTACTCTCCCTCTTTATTTCTTTCCTCCATTCTCTTCTTACCCATTCTTCCCCATTTATTTCCTTTTTTCTCTTTTTCCTTGTTTCTTTCTTCTCTTTTTTTTTTTTTTTCTCTTTCTTTTTTTGTACCATAATTGGAATGTGACACGCAATTCATGCTCACAATTCATGGTCTGGATTCAGTCCTCGCTACTTACTGTTTTCTTCCTGTTCATTTTTTTGCTCTTCTCTTTTATTTATAATTTCTTCCCATTTCGCTCTTTGGGCCATATTCAGATATCCGTTTTAGCAGCGACTTCCGTGCGTATTTTTAGTTATGTTTCAACTGTGCAGGTCTAAGTCTCCATCCGCACAGGGGAAGCAAGGGGAGTGACAGAGGATTTGGTGGATATTTTTTGCTCCGTCTGTGCGTATATTTGCGGCCCGATCTTCGGACGGATCTCTGAATACGGCACTTACTCCTCAGGCCAGATTTACTAAGCTGTGAGTTTGAAAAAGTGGAGATGTTGCCACATCAGATTTTAGCTGACATTCTCTAGTATGTAAAAAGAAAGTAAGCGCTAGAATCTGAATGGTTGCTAAAGGCAACATCTCCACTTTTCCAAACCCGCAGCTTAGTAAATCTGGCCCCTCATGTCTTTGTTCCACTCTCTTACTCCATGTTTGTAGAATCTAGTTTCTTCCTCCTCATTTATTACCTCCACTCTTTCTCTCCTTGTTTTGTGCTTTCACTTTCTTACTATTCGTTTCTAGTATCCTCTCACTTATTCCTCATTTCTAACCTCTCTTCTCTTCCTCCATGTTTCTTCCCTCTCCTCTCTTCCTCCATGTTTCTTCCCTCTCACTTATTCCTCATTTCTAACCTCTCCTCTATTCCTCCATGTTTCTTCCCTCTCCTCTCTTCCTCCATTTTTCTTCCCTCTCCTCTCTTCCTCCATGTTTCTTCCCTCTCCTCTCTCACTCCATGTTTCTTCCCTCTTCTCTCTTCCTCAGTGTTTATTCACTCTCCTCTCTTCCTCCATGTTTTTTCCCTCTCCTCTCTTCCTCCATGTTTCTTACCTCTCCTCTCTTCCTCCATGTTTCTTCCCTCTTCTCTCTTCCTCAGTGTTTATTCACTCGCCTCTCTTCCTCCATGTTTCTTCACTCTCCTCTCTTCCTCCATTTTTCTTCCCTCACCTCACTTCCTCCACGTTTTATCCTTTCCTCTCTTCATCCTTGTTTCTTCCCTCTACTCTCTTCCACCATGTTTTTACACTCTCCTCTCTTCCACCATGTTTCTTCCCTCTCCTCTCTTTCTTCATGTTTCTTCCCTCTCCTCTCTTCCTCCATGTTTGCCCCTTTCCTCTCTTCATCCATGTTTCTTCCCTCTACTCTCTTCCACCATGTTTTTACACTCTCCTCTCTTCCTCCATGTTTTCCCCTTTCCTCTCTTCCACCATGTTTCTTCCCTTTCCTCTCTTCCTCCATGTTTCTTCCCTCTCCTCTCTTCCTCCATATTTCACCCTTTCCTCTCTTCCTCCATGTTTTTTCCCTCTACTCTCCTCCATGTTTCTTCCCTCTCCTCTCTTCCACCATGTTTCTTACCTCTCCTCTCTTCCTCCATGTTTCTTCCCTTTCCACTCTTCCCCCATGTTTCCCCCTCTCCTCTCTTCCTCCATGTTTCCCCCTCTCCTTTCTTCATCCATGTTTCTTCCCTCTACTCTCTTCCACCATGTTTTTACACTCTCCTCTCTTCCACCATGTTTCCCCCTTTCCTTTCTTCCTCCATGTTTCTTCCCACTACTCTCTTCCACCATGTTTTTACACTCTCCTCTCTTCCTCCATGTTTCCCCCTTTTCCTCTCTTCCTCCATGTGTCTTGCCTTTACTCTCTTCCACCGTGTTTCTTCCCTCTCCTCTCTTCCTCCATGTTTCTTCCCTCTCCTCTCTTCCTCCATATTTCCCCCTTTCCTCTCTTCCTCCATGTTTTTTCCCTCTACTCTCCTCCATGTTTCTTCCCTCTCCTCTCTTCCTCCATGTTTCTTCCCTCTCCTCTCTTCCTCCATATTTCCCCCTTTCCTCTCTTCCTCCATGTTTTTTCCCTCTACTCTCCTCCATGTTTCTTCCCTCTCCTCTCTTCCACCATGTTTCTTACCTCTCCTCTCTTCCTCCATGTTTCTTCCCTCTCCTCTCTTCCTCCATATTTCCCCCTTTCCTCTCTTCCTCCATGTTTTTTCCCTCTACTCTCCTCCATGTTTCTTCCCTCTCCTCTCTTCCACCATGTTTCTTACCTCTCCTCTCTTCCTCCATGTTTCTTCCCTCTCCTCTCTTCCTCCATATTTCCCCCTTTCCTCTCTTCCTCCATGTTTTTTCCCTCTACTCTCCTCCATGTTTCTTCCCTCTCCTCTCTTCCACCATGTTTCTTACCTCTCCTCTCTTCCTCCATGTTTCTTCCCTCTCCTCTCTTCCTCCATATTTCCCCCTTTCCTCTCTTCCTCCATGTTTTTTCCCTCTACTCTCCTCCATGTTTCTTCCCTCTCCTCTCTTCCACCATGTTTCTTACCTCTCCTCTCTTCCTCCATGTTTCTTCCCTCTCCTCTCTTCCTCCATATTTCCCCCTTTCCTCTCTTCCTCCATGTTTTTTCCCTCTACTCTCCTCCATGTTTCTTCCCTCTCCTCTCTTCCACCATGTTTCTTACCTCTCCTCTCTTCCTCCATGTTTCTTCCCTCTCCTCTCTTCCTCCATATTTCCCCCTTTCCTCTCTTCCTCCATGTTTTTTCCCTCTACTCTCCTCCATGTTTCTTCCCTCTCCTCTCTTCCACCATGTTTCTTACCTCTCCTCTCTTCCTCCATGTTTCTTCCCTCTTCTCTCTTCCTCCATGTTTCCCCCTTTCCTCTATTCATCCATGTTTCTTCCATCTCCTCTCTTCCTCCATGTTTCTTCCCTCTTCTCTCTTCCTCCATGTTTCTTCCAACATCCTCTCTTATTTCTCATGTCTTTGTGCCCCTCTCTTAGGGCTGTATTTACAAATAAGTTTTCCGTCAGTTTGCATGCGTATTTTTAGGAGCAGATTAACTGTGCATGCGTTGTAACTTTTTCCACGCAAATTACGTATTATTTTACGCACGTAAGTACCTTTGGCACAGGCTTGTGAATTGCACCTAGGGACATACTTAAGGAGGGGCGTGGTTTTTATCCAGACGGTAGAAGTTACGTGAATATGGGTGGGGGGGGGCAGCATCTAAATGGGCATTTGAGGGCGCTGCTAGATAAATACGCACACACACAAGTACTATACGCGCATAAGTACACACGTAGAGTTAAGGGTGCCCTATGGAGGCGGAAGTCACCGAAAAACTGTCCAGCCGTGTTGCGGGTGTTGCCTCGTTATGTGCTTCTTTCTCTTCTCTTACTCCTTATTTCTTCCTACGTCTAATGATTATTGTAGAGGGTTTGTCAGGTGACAATTTGTGAAAATGTTATCGAAATGGTCCAGAATTGCTATTTGTCATTAATTGGATTGTTGTCTCCTGGCTGTCAGGCTCAGGACGTCAGGGGCGTAATCTTAATGATTTGTCGGTGTTTGGGTGCTATTCATGTCCTGACAGTTGTAGCGTTATGGCAGTGTCCAGGAACTGTGCGCGGTGTGTAAATGTTTTAGTAAATACCATCAATGAAATCTGCATAAAAACACAATTTTGTGCTGCTAGAGTTTGTGTTGTTATGTATTCCCGGCTGGTATCGCCTGTTTGTAGATGTAGTTGTTTGTTTACACTACTTGTTTTGCCAGGCTATATGGAACTTTGTGGCTTCCTATAATAAATATAAATAATAATTATTATATGTATATTGCTATTTTCATGAATCCACTCCATCACCTGGCTTCCCTGACAGGTAGAGAGGTATAATAATCTCCAGACCCTTGTGAAATACCCGCGGGTGCTGGTATTCGCGTGATTATGAACATTTTGGCATTTTAACTGCCATGTTATAGGGGAAAGCGGCGGCGTGAATGGGAGATTTATTGCAGCAAGCTGGCGGCTTTTCCATTCCTCCTCCCTGACAGGTGGCAGACATGTAAATAGATGGCATCGGGGAGCACTCTGGTGAGAAGCCAGTCTCATCTGAATGGAGAAGTGAAGACTGGTGTGATTTATGCCAAATTATCCTGCAGAGCGCTGGAAAAGGCTTTCAGTCATGGGATAAATTCATTCTCCTAAATCCAAGGGCCGGATGCAGAGGAACAAGCGTCATCTCGTCACCTGAAACCCTCAATAAATGTCAGCAATCCAGCAGTATTCAAACTACAGGTTCCAGGTGTCAGCTATGTCTATGCTGTCGTAGTTTCACAACACCTGGATTGCCAAAGGTGGCCTATGGCTGATCTAGGAACATATCCAGAGTGTAAAGATAAGAGGAAATCAGGTGGAAAGTTACACCTGGGAAGAGAATACTTTACTTTTGCTTATTGTTTATTACTGTATTGTGTGGCAGTGATTAGGATGAAGTGGGAATTGTGTAGTGGTGACTAGGACGCTGTCTGTATTTTATAGGGGTGACTAGGACGCTGTCTGTATTGTATAGTGGAGACTAGGACGCTGTCTGTATTTTATAGGGGTGACTAGGACGCTGTCTGTATTGTATAGTGGAGACTAGGACGCTGTCTGTATTGTATAGTGGAGACTAGGACGCTGTCTGTATTATTAGTTACACACATTTGCAAATATATGATAAATCATTAGCCCCTTATCAAGCACTAACTGCTGTAATGGTCCTATCTCTAACAGTGAGAGTCCCGATATTGGGTGTTACATTATGTGTTTTTAGAGCTAACTTACCTCAGGAGGCACCCCTTAAAGCTTCTGTGTACCAACTCCCCTCGCACGCACATCACTTAGCTGACTTACATGTTCAGAACTCTACCTTAACTTTTCCTTGTGTATCTCTGGTTGTATGTATCGCCCTGTCATATGTAAGTGCCTAACCCTGCCCATACTGTACAATTTAAATGCCTCCTCCCACAATGCATATAACTGGCTTATGTAGGGGTGTCACGCTCTGTTGTACGGAGTTACGTAGAAGTTACGTACGATCAGAGTTACGATGCATAATACCTACGGCGTGCATGTGCAGTGAGTTCCCACAGCCAGATTTTTACGCATGCAACATGCATAGATTAGCTTTTGTTATTAAGTCTGGATCTGGTCTACTGCGAAAATTTCTATTAAAAGAAGGAAGATATGGTTCCAGGGGCCTGATCCAGACCTACGCATGAGAGCGGAGCGTATTCCCGCTCCATTGTAAAAGCTTTGACTCCCATGACACTCCCCTTCCCTTCCTTTCATTACGCCCGCCGAACCCTACCCTAACTTTTCCATGTGTTCATACGTATTTTCGTAGCGACGCGATGTTCGTAGCGGCCTAAGCACGCCCATACTGTACAATTTAAATGGCTCCCCCGCCTACATTCCTTAACGCCAGCGTCCGTACTAACTTTGTACTATAAACACTCCCCGTCGTCGGAAAATACGCAAACAATACGGACGTCCGAATCGCCGCTACGAAAAGGTCTTTGGTACGACCGGAAGTTGTTACTATGCACATGCACAGTGCGTTTTTTATGGCGATTTTACGCTTACGATCAGTGTTAGATCGCATGCGAGCGTAGGTCTGGATCAGGCCCTAGGACACTGTCTGTACTGTATAGTGAAGACTAGGATGCTGTCTGTATTGTAAAATTGAAGACTAGGGGCCTGATCCAGACCTACGCCGATCGGCGTTTACTTACCCTGACACTCCCCCTGTGCGGGCATATGGCCCCTTCATTACGCTCGCACAGGAGCATATGGCCGCTTAGCCCGCCCTCCTACCCTCATTTAACTACCTCCCCCCGCCCACCTACACTAACCTGAACGTAGGAACGCTGGAGGACGTCCCCTCCAGCGTCCCTACGCCGCTGCTACGGATGCCCAATCTACGATCGGGCGTTACCGTAGTGACGCCGGGTAACATCTGCCCGGCGCATGCGCAGATCGGCTGAAAAGCCGATCTTACGCTTACGCCTGCCGTCGCTAGCGACGGCGGGCATTGTTCTAGATCAGGCCCTAGGACACTGTCTATATTGTATAGTAGTGATTATGATATTTTATTGTGGTTACAAGATTGTGTTTTATGACGTTTACTATAATCTAGGATGGTCACTGATGTTAAATTGTTAAACAAGGGCGCAAATGTAAAGTTTGCTGGGGGGTGCCGAACACCCCAGCACCGGCCCTGACTGTACTATAAAGAATCCTCTACTGAAAGGCCGAACTTCAATGGCCTATTACTACTAGTGTACTATGTATATTACTATGCCCATGAAGATATCTTAGTCAGGGCTGATCCAGAGGTCAGATGTCGTAGTGTATTTCAGCGTGATATTGCACTACGCATGCTCAGAAACTATGCTCGTGCAATTGTGGTGATCTAAACCAGAACGCAACTGGAGCTGTGACCATTTACACTCTGAAGGGCATTTTGTGCATTGGCATGTTGTCAATGTATAGTAGGGGCATATTCATGCAATTGTACCCAATCAGAAACCGATTGGTATTACTTGGTGATCCAGTTACTCTCTAGTCTTTCTGGCCTTTGCTAACCTCCATACGAGTTTGGTCCCTGGAGGCTGCGACCTGCTACATGTTCGCAGCCAAATCCATCCCCACAATCAGGGGCTCTGGTGAACACCATCCAGTAGTTAGACTCCTCATCCTGGGGTTCCATCCACTTAACAATAATTTAGGCCATAATTATTGCCTCATAGTAATTAGTGTGGGGGAGGGGGTAATAGAGCTATATAGGGATATTTATCTGCTGTAGCAATAATTGATTTCCATTGTCTTCAAATAAACACTAATAAGCCTTCTGCATGCTTGTGTATCACTGCATAGTCCAGCCTAGTAGAGCATGTGTGTCTTAATTTATTACTTTCAAATACTTCAATTAAAATAATATTCCACCACTTCTAAGGTTGTTTGTACATCACCTCCGGGACACACCTGGGGGAGGGGGATTCTGAGTGTCTGGAAACCCCCCTTTAAACTACGCACAGATTAGTAATATCCCTATCAAGGAATTTTGTAGTTTTGCAAACTTGTATTTCATTCTTTGGCCACTAGTGGCCACCCTACATCATCATGTTTTCCAGCACGCTCTCTCTCCTCTCTCCTTCCTGTTCCTTAATCTCAACCACAACCACCACAGAGGACAGTGACTGATGAGATAACTGCTCGGTCTCAGTGTGTGCTGAGCTTACCAGCTGCCCTCTTTGCTGTCAGAGACACTGATAACTGGCTCAGCTGAACTATGTCCATCAGTGCAGGGTAACATTCCCTTCCAGACTGCTTGTATCATTCTCCCCTATGTCACACAGCAGTCTTCCTGCAAGTATGATCTGTGCTGTCACTGACTTGTCAATAAATATAATTTGGTGTCTGAGATTTACATGGTTGATACCAGAATAATACTTTCTAATGAAAGCTATAATATTGTAAAGTAGAATGATCATGTTTCAGTATATTCAGTGCAATAAAACGTTTATAATAACATTCATTTCTTATTTAATGCTTCATTCCTCTGTTAGCAGTTTTTAGCTTTAGGAAAGATACAACATTCCTGGAGCTGATATTGATGTGGGGAGAGCAGCTGTTCTCACAGTACAGAAGGTGGGAGATAGAGCCATATAGTGGATTTAATGCTCTATGTGTGCCATCATGTAACAATCAGGTACAGGGGGAGCTGGTGAATGTATATTACTTTTCTAAGATTTCTTTTTTTTAGGAATAATATAGAAATCTCGCTTTTAAAAGCCTTTGTTTGCCCCTGTGTCTGGTGCCAATAGTGTGCATCTATGTCATTAGCCCCGCTTGTAGCTTCATACGTGCCTCCTGGGACATTCGTGGTACAAATGTTAAAAAATAGGTCATGTTTTGCAGCGTATTTTCCTCCTTTAGTCCAAGATGGCTGCACACGAGAAGCCCACGCTCAGTGATTGGTCCCAGCACAGTGGCTGCACACGAGAAGCCCACGCTCAGTGATTGGTCCCAGCACAGTGGCTGCACACAAGAAGCCTACGCTCAGTGATTGGTCCCAGCACAGTGGCTGCACACAAGAAGCCTACGCTCAGTGATTGGTCCCAGCACAGTGGCTGGACACGAGAAGCCCACGCTCAGTGATTGGTCACAGCACAGTGGCTGGACACGAGAAGCCCACGCTCAGTGATTGGTCACAGCACAGTGGCTGGACACGAGAAGCCCACGCTCAGTGATTGGTCCCAGCACAGTGGCTGCACATGAGAAGCCCACGCTCAGTGATTGGTCCCAGCACAGTGGCTGCACACAAGAAGCCTACGCTCAGTGATTGGTCCCAGCACAGTGGCTGCACACAAGAAGCCTACGCTCAATGATTGGTCCCAGCACAGTGGCTGCACACAAGAAGCCTACGCTCAATGATTGGTCCCAGCACAGTGGCTGCACACAAGAAGCCTACGCTCAATGATTGGTCCCAGCACAGTGGCTGCACACAAGAAGCCTACGCTCAATGATTGGTCCCAGCACAGTGGCTGCACACAAGAAGCCTACGCTCAATGATTGGTCCCAGCACAGTGGCTGCACACAAGAAGCCTACGCTCAGTGATTGGTCCCAGCACAGTGGCTGCACACAAGAAGCCTACGCTCAATGATTGGTCCCAGCACAGTGGCTGCACACAAGAAGCCTACGCTCAATGATTGGTCCCAGCACAGTGGCTGCACACAAGAAGCCTACGCTCAATGATTGGTCCCAGCACAGTGGCTGCACACAAGAAGCCTACGCTCAATGATTGGTCCCAGCACAGTGGCTGCACACAAGAAGCCTACGCTCAATGATTGGTCCCAGCACAGTGGCTGCACACAAGAAGCCTACGCTCAGTGATTGGTCCCAGCACAGTGGCTGCACACAAGAAGCCTACGCTCAATGATTGGTCCCAGCACAGTGGCTGCACACAAGAAGCCTACGCTCAATGATTGGTCCCAGCACAGTGGCTGCACACAAGAAGCCTACGCTCAATGATTGGTCCCAGCACAGTGGCTGCACACAAGAAGCCTACGCTCAATGATTGGTCCCAGCACAGTGGCTGCACACAAGAAGCCTACGCTCAATGATTGGTCCCAGCACAGTGGCTGCACACAAGAAGCCTACGCTCAGTGATTGGTCCCAGCACAGTGGCTGCACACAAGAAGCCTACGCTCAATGATTGGTCCCAGCACAGTGGCTGCACACAAGAAGCCTACGCTCAATGATTGGTCCCAGCACAGTGGCTGCACACAAGAAGCCTACGCTCAATGATTGGTCCCAGCACAGTGGCTGCACACAAGAAGCCTACGCTCAATGATTGGTCCCAGCACAGTGGCTGCACACAAGAAGCCTACGCTCAATGATTGGTCCCAGCACAGTGGCTGCACACAAGAAGCCTACGCTCAGTGATTGGTCCCAGCACAGTGGCTGCACACAAGAAGCCTACGCTCAATGATTGGTCCCAGCACAGTGGCTGCACACAAGAAGCCTACGCTCAATGATTGGTCCCAGCACAGTGGCTGCACACAAGAAGCCTACGCTCAATGATTGGTCCCAGCACAGTGGCTGCACACAAGAAGCCTACGCTCAATGATTGGTCCCAGCACAGTGGCTGCACACAAGAAGCCTACGCTCAATGATTGGTCCCAGCACAGTGGCTGCACACAAGAAGCCTACGCTCAGTGATTGGTCCCAGCACAGTGGCTGCACACAAGAAGCCTACGCTCAATGATTGGTCCCAGCACAGTGGCTGCACACAAGAAGCCTACGCTCAATGATTGGTCCCAGCACAGTGGCTGCACACAAGAAGCCTACGCTCAATGATTGGTCCCAGCACAGTGGCTGCACACAAGAAGCCTACGCTCAATGATTGGTCCCAGCACAGTGGCTGCACACAAGAAGCCTACGCTCAATGATTGGTCCCAGCACAGTGGCTGCACACAAGAAGCCTACGCTCAGTGATTGGTCCCAGCACAGTGGCTGCACACAAGAAGCCTACGCTCAATGATTGGTCCCAGCACAGTGGCTGCACACAAGAAGCCTACGCTCAATGATTGGTCCCAGCACAGTGGCTGCACACAAGAAGCCGTACTGTACTGTGGCTACATTCAGGGAAGTCATTTTAGTTTTGTGTGAATCAATAAAACACAGAGGACCGGATTCATAGTCATACTAGGGCCAGATCAGGGGGGCGGGTGGGGTGTACTGTGGCTACATTCAGGGAAGTCATTTTAGTTTTGTGTGAATCAATAAAACACAGAGGACCGGATTCATAGTCATACTAACTATGGGCCAGATCCAGAACTACGCATTTCCGCGAATTTATGTCTGGCGGAGACGTAAAATTGCAGATTTGTACGCACTGCGCATGCGCACCACAGAAAATACGCACATTCACGTAGCGTATTCTAGAACGTATGGGTGATTCACGTATTTCACACGTAAATACTTATGTGTGGGCGTGACAAATTTACGTTAGTGAACAATACGTGCGTTTTACGTGAAGTAGGGGGGGGGTGGTATTTAAAGTGTACAGTATGGGCGTGCTAAGCTGCGTATGTTCGCGTAGTCAGTACGTCCGTTAGCGGACGTATGCTGTTACGTTAGGAAAAGTTAAGGTAGGGTTTGGGTCGCGTAATTTGAGAAAATACGTCCGTGCAAGGGGTATGCCTTGGGGAGTGTAGCGAACTTACGTGTACGAAAATACGCACCGCGAAAATACGTACGCACACACGTAGTTCTGGATCTACCCCAATGCTATGAGCTACGAGACTTAAGACTTAATAACGGAGTTTAACTACTGTGCGGGCCATTTTTAAGAAGAGTGGGTGGGGGGGATTTAAATGAACGGGGAAGGGATCTTCTTAAGAAGGAAAATACGCATGGTATCTAAGGTAGCTTCTATGTCACTCTGAAGTGCCCTGAAGAACAGGGAACACGGAGAGAGGGACCCAACACTTAGGTGCAGATTCCTGCCTACCTGCGCCTACTTATTACATTCAGACCTGAGAATCAGGCCGGGGAGAGTATCATTATTTCCCCAGCACAATGAATGTCAGGAAGACCAGTTCCATCACACCAGGATTCTGAATGCACTCAGCACAATGATTTCATGTTTGCTTTAAAATGAATTTATTCCTAACACTCTTTGTATTTGCTTTAAAATGAGCAGAGATCCCGCAACACCGACTAGAGCAACAAAGAAAATGAACCCCAGATGTTCCCCTGGGACGGACACAGCCCGGGGATCCGGCTTCTTTACTCTACATTTTATCCTATGTCTCTCTACATTTCTATAGTGTTATTGCTGCATTCAAACCTGGGGCGCAACAGATTGGATGTGTGACTTACTGCCACCATTCAGGTCCTGTATCTGCCAAATACTGAATCCCTCCGCTGGGGGAACAACACAGGACCTCATAGCAAACAGCAGATGGTGAATGACAGGTCCAGCCACAGACTAGCAAACACCATTAACGTTGACGCTCTCAGCAAAGTGTTCAGCAGAGAGGAAAGATCTGTGCCAGGATCCTGGGGCAGAGAGAGAGTGACAGGGGGTGAGTATTACCCGCTGTCATTACTGTGCATTGTCATGTTACACCTGATTTCACAGATACAGGACTGTATTCACAGGGAGCATGTGTATATAAGCATGTATATAAGCATGTATAGATAAACATGTATATAAGCATGTATATAAGCATGTATATAAGAATGTGTATATAAGCATGTATATAAGCATGTATATAAGCATGTATAGATAAGCATGTGTATATAAGCATGTATAGATAAACATGTATATAAGAATGTGTAGATAAGCATGTATAGATAAGCATGTATAGATAAGCATGTATAGATAAGTATGTGTATATAAGCATGTATAGATAAGTATGTGTATATAAGCATGTGTATATAAGCATGTATAGATAAGTATGTGTATATAAGCATGTATATAAGCATGTATAGATAAGCATGTGTATATAAGCATGTATAGATAAGTTTGTGTATATAAGCATGTATAGATAAGCATGTGTATATAAGCATGTATAGATAAGCATGTGTATATAAGCATGTATAGATAAGTATATGTATATAAGCATGTATAGATAAGCATGTATATATAAGTATGTGTATATAAGCATATAAGCATGTACATAAAGCATGTATGTATAAACATGTATATATAAGCATGTACATATAAGCATGTACATAAAGCATGTATGTATAAACATGTATATATAAGAATGTTTTTGCACCTAACTTAAAGCTTCCTCCGCCACCTCCTCCTTATTTTACGCCTAGGACACTTAAGAGTGCATAGAGCAGTGTTGGTTAACCTGTGGAACTCCAGATGTTGTGAAACTACAATTCCCAGCATGCTTTGTCAGGTATCCGCTTTGCTTTCGCAATTAAAAAATGCTGGGACTCGTAGTTTCACAACACCTGGAGTGCCACAGGTTAGCCAACACTGGCATAGGGCTTCCCTAACTTCCTGTTCTTAAGAAGGAGAATATGAACGGTGTTTTCCTCCCCCGCCCTTTCCGGCTACTTTCCATACCTCCCCCGCCCTCCCCGGGCTCCATTCCATACCTCCCTCACCCTCCCACGGCTGCTTTCCATACATCCCCCGCTCTCCCATGGCTGCTTTCCATACCTCCCCCGCTCTCCCACGGCTGCTTTCCATACCTCCCCCGCCCTCCCATGGCTCCATTCCATACCTCCCTCACCCTCCCACGGCTGCTTTCCATACATCCCCCGCTCTCCCATGGCTGCTTTCCATACCTCCCCCGCTCTCCCACGGCTGATTTCCATACCTCCCCCGCCCTCCCACGGCTCCTTTCCATATATCCCCCCACTCGCTCTTCCTTATTATAGCCCGAGGCAGCTCTCGCACACCTCCTTTTACGTAACCCAGTATGTGAGGTCATTAAAGAACACACATAGGCAATCTTCATACCTGATTGGTAAGTAGATTGCGTAAATGACTTTCTTGGCATGTGTATTGGGTCATTTCCTAAAAAATCGCACTTAAGAATCCGGAGCTTTTCAGTGTGAATCCGATCCTTACGGTTAATATCTGGGTATTTTTTATCTAATATCAGATTTGTATAAAACGCATAATCAGGCAGATTCATAAAAATCCCACCGAATCTCAATAACATTAATTTGCTCCTGGGGTCAGAAAGTCGTAACTCAACGTATATCTGACTTGCACTGTATGGGACTGGTCCAGAGGTGAATATAAGCCTTTTGGTGTGACCTTTCTATGTGTGGTCTGCACCAATCACGTCTTATTCTGATTTCATGCTTCTCCAGCGTCTGGGGCTTGCGTACGAGGGGGCGTGGTGTAGAGGGAGGGAAGAGGGGGGCGGACGTAGGGTGTGAGTAAGAGTAAGGGTGTGCCAAGGCAACGGTAGCCAGTCCTGGGCCCACCGCAGGTTAGTTTACATGAGACCATTTGCACCTACTACAGGTCATGTCCAGGGGCACTCATTTAAAGACTAATTGAGTACCGGTGCGCATGATCGTCGCCCTGCAAAATAAATGTGACTGATATGGAAGCACTACCAGTTTATTGTGCATAAAATAAATGTGACTGATATGGAAGCACTACCAGTGTATTGTACATAAAATAAATGTGACTGATATAGAAGCACTACGAGTGTATTGTACATAAAATAAATGTGACTGATATGGAAGCACTACGAGTGTATTGCGCTTAAAATAAATGTGACTGAAATGGAAGCACTACGAGTTTATTGTGCATAAAATAAATATGACTGTTATGGAAGCACTACAAGTGTATTGTACATAAAATAAATGTGACTGAGATGGAAGCACTACCAGTGTATTGTGCATACAATGAATGCGACTGATATGGGAGCACTACCAGTGTATTTTACATAAAATAAATGTGACTGGTATGGAAGCACTACCAGTGTATTGTGCATAAGATAAATGTGACTGACATGCAAGCACTACCAGTGTACTGTACATAAAATAAATGTGACTGATATAGAAGCACTACGAGTGTATTGTACATAAAATAAATGTGACTGACATGGAAGCACAACCAGTGTATTGTGCATAAAATACATGTGGCCGAAATGGAAGCACTACCAGTGTATTGTACATAAAATAAATTTGACTGGTATGGAAGCACTACCAGTGTATTGTGCATAAAATAAATGTAACTGTTATGGAAGCACTACCAGTGTATTGTGCATAAAATAAATGTGACTCATATGGATGCACTACCTGTGTATTGTACATAAAATAAATGTGACTGATATGGAAACACTACTGGTGTATTGTACATAAAATAAATGTGACTGATATGGGAACACTATGGGTGTATTGTACATAAAATAAATGTGACTGTTATGGAAGCACTACCAGTGTATTGTACATAAAATAAATGTGACTGATGTGGAAGCACTACCAGTGTATTGTACATAAAATAAATGTGACTGATATAGAAGCACTACGAGTGTATTGTACATAAAATAAATGTGACTGGTATGGAAGCACAACCAGTGTATTGTGCATAAAATAAATGTGACTGACATGGAAGCACTACCAGTGTATTGTACATAAAATAAATGTGACTGTTATGGAAGCACTGCCAGTGTATTGTGCATAAAATAAATGTAACTGTTATGGAAGCACAACCAGTGTATTGCGCATAAAATAAATGTGACTGATATGGAAGCACTCCCAGTGTATTGTACATAAAATAAATGTGACTGTTATGGAAGCACTACCAGTGTATTGTGCATAAAATAAATGCGACTGACATGGAAGCACAACCAGTGTATTGTGCATAAAATAAATGTGACTGGTATGGAAGCACTACCAGTGTATTGTGCATAAAATAAATGTGACTCATATGGATGCACTACCTGTGTATTGTACATAAAATAAATGTGCCTGATATGGACACAGTACTGGTGTATTGTACATAAAATAAATGTGACTGATATGGGAACACTACGGGTGTATTGTACATAAAATAAATTTGACTGATATGGAAGCACTACGAGTGTATTGTGCATAAAATAAATGTGACTGATATGGAAGCACTACCAGTATATTGTGCATAAAATAAATGTGACTGATATGGAAGCACTACCAGTGTATTGTACATAAAATAAATGTGGCTGATATGGAAGCACTACGAGTGTATTGTACATAAGATAAATGTGGCTGATATGGAAGCACTACGAGTGTATTGTGCAGGTTTTTCTTTAAGTATATAAAATAAATTTAATTTTAAAAATTAAAAATAAAGGACCGGATTCAGATTTAAGAAGATTTTCCGTGCGTTCATAATAGTTCCGTACGTTAATACAAAATAAGTATGTTTTGCAAATACATTTCATTTCGGAACACTTCCGTGTTGTGAAATCACCACACCCATTTTTTGCTATTTACATTCCGATTGACGCCTACTTATTAATAATCCGTCCGATCTTTTATGTTCGTACGGAAATTACTTACGCATCATTCCAATTACGCTTCGTATCTCCATGGTCTGCGCATGCGCCCTGAATAGAAATCACTCCACTTACGCATTTTGCGCGCGTAAATTACCAGACGTTCTTAATTCTGAATACGGTCCAAAGACTTTTTAATTGCACTTCAGAAACATCGTGTGGAATCGGAAATGCGCAAACCTGAAATAATTCCACCCTTAAAAGAAGTATTCCGAGTGTGAAAGGGTTAATGTAATGGCCGACACTTCAATACAAAGGCTTCTTCTTCAGGGATTACTGACCAGCTTTTTAACATGAAAGATGAGAGGAAGGATGAGGAAGGAAGAGGAGGGAAGAGGAAGGAAGAGGAAGGAAGAGGAGGGAAGAGGAGGGAAGAGGAGGGAAGAGGAAGGAAGAGGAAGGAAGAGGAGGGAAGAGGAAGGAAGAGGAAGGAAGAGTAGGGAAGAGGAAGGCAGAGGAGGGAAGAGGAGGGAAGAGGAAGGAAGAGGAAGGAAGAGGAAGACCAAAGGAAGGTCCTTGTACTTCACGGGATCCTTGTGGCTCTATTGTCCCATGTCCAGAGGTCAATCAGCATAATGTACAGGGGGTCCTAGCCTAGAGAGCAGGGTCCATTATCCTAACTAAGCATCACATGTAATATCACGTTATCTATGGGGTAGATACAGACTTAGGTTCCCTGTAAGTACGATCGTGTGGCGTAGTTACGTACTAGTAAGTATAATCCCCTCCCCCGGGCACTCCCCTCAAACGCACGTAATTTAGCTGATTTACAAGTTCCAAACCCAACTGTAACTTTTCCTCGCGTATCTCTGGTTGTACGTATCGCCTTGTCGTACGTAATTGCTTAACCCCCCCCCACATACTGTACTTACATGCTTCGCCCCACCTACAATGCGTATTTTCTGCATGCGTAGGGAAGACACGCCCCATCAGAACAAGTTACGTATGATCAGAGTTACGATGAGTAATATCTGCGCAGAACGTACAAATGCAGCCAGAAATTCACTGTTGGACTTAAGTCTGGATCTGGCCCTATGTCTATAGCGTTTATATAGCGTCTATGTCTATATAGCGTACGCTACATGCAATCTTTTATTCAATCATAGCATTATTAAGACAACATAAAATGCTACATTACAAGTGTAAACACGACAACATTATCACATCCAGACGATGATCGGCGGATTATGAGAATAAAACAAAGCTTTAGTGACTTGGAACACATTATATACTAAGCACACACAGCGCCTACATGGAAATATATCTGGTAACCGCTTTATTAATGGCCGCCCGTGAGCGAGTGTCTGTGAATGTGAGCGTTTTGCCGATCTCAGAGGTTCTTTGCTCTTACCCGCACACAGATTATACTGAGTCTGATTTTTTATATTTATTCATTGTTTTATCATTATTTTGACTTCTCAGTGAAAGTGTTTTCTACCTTAAAACCTGTTGAATACAGCTAACAGCCCAGCACTTGTGAATCAGATGCTTCACCCCCACAACTGCGGCCCAGGCGCTGGCTGGTATTTACCTTCCGGTAGGGGCCTATGTGTATATAATGCAGAGAACTGATTGTGAGAATAAGATAAGAACAAGTGGAAAGTTACATCTGAGCAAAACCATGTTTAATGTCATCTGTAGCAAACAAGATTAGAGTGAGAGGTGAAGTTTCCTGGCCAGTGTAATAGTATTGTTAGAGCAATAAGTAAAAACTAAGAGTAACATTACTCTCACCCCCTGACATTCCTCATGGTTTTACCCAGGTGTAACTTTCCTCCAGATTTCCTCTTATTTTCACACTCTGGATTCTGTGTCATTGGTTAGGATTCAGATACTTGTGTGTGCCACAGATATGGAGGATCTCTAGTCACAGGTCTACAGAAACCTGACATCTAGGCATTTGTAATATTAACCACACACACATACATACACACACACACACACACACACACACACACACACATACACATACACACACACATACATACATACATACACATACATACACACACATACACACACACACACCCATACATACATACATACATACAT
>WWET01003699.1:52566-75717 GCA_011038615.1 Limnodynastes dumerilii | reverse complement strand
ATAAATACATTAGAGACTGTGCAAAGAAGAGCAACTAAAATGGTCCATGGCCTTTGTAACAAATCATACCAAGAAAGGCTAGAGGAACTAAACATGTATAGCCTGGAGCAGAGAAGGGAGAGGGGGGATACGATAGCAGCTTTGAACAGCTAAAGGAGAGTGGCATTTTTCGAAGGAAGAGGTGTAATAGAACACGAGGACATAAATATAAACTGGAGGGTGGTAGATTCAAAGAAAAAGTGCAGAGAAATGACTTCATTGAAAGGGTGATAGATAAGTGGAATATTCTCCCATCTGAGTTGGTTGAGGCTAACACAGTAGAACGGTGTAACATGCTTGGGATAAATATAAGGATATCCTAAATCTCAAACTAAATTAAAGGTAAATAGGGTCAGTATAATTTTAAATAAAAAACTGGGCAGACTGGATTGGCCATATGGCTCTTATCTGCCGTCAATTTCTATGTTTCTTATTTTCAGTCTCTTAAGTTATCTCATTGAGGCTTAACTCCTTACATCCACGATCCCCAGGATCGTGGATAATGATACCCAGGGTCTACATTAAAAGTGTATAGATTGCAGAGCAAAGACATGTTAAGCCCTCTTCTGAGTCGTCTCCATTTTAAATGAAATCATAAGATAGGATACAAGGAACATTCAGATATGTCCACATATACCTATTTCCCAAATGGCAAAAGCTTGCCAAACATGGCGAGAAACACTGTGAATAACAAAACACTTTAACAATGGTCTACAATCCGGCTCATGAAATAAGTGCCATACAGTGTAGTCCAGGCTTGTCGGGTGAGTGGTCTCGCCTTGCCCGCACTGAAGGCTGGATGTCACAGGGCCTGGACATCGGAGCGTAAGCTTCAATATGGTGCATTGCTTTTAAGTCTGGATAGGTGCGGAATGCAGTCCAATCAGGGAGCAGAGAGGACCAGAATTAGATACTTACCTTGCACTTCCCATGCACTACCCTTACACTTTCCTTGCACTTCCCTCACACTTCCCTCGCACATCCCTCATACTTACCTTGCACTTCCCATGCACTACCCTTACACTTTCCTTGCACTTCCCTCACACTACCCTCACACTTCCCTCGCACATCCCTCGCACTCTCCTCACACTTCCTTTGCACTACCCTTACAATTCCCTTGCACTTCCATCGTATTTCGCTTGCAAGTCCCTTGCACGCCCCTCGAACTTCCCTTGCACTTCACCCACACTTCCCTTGCACTTCTCCCACACGTCCCTTGCACTTCCCTCAAACTACCCTCGTACAATACTTGCACTTCCTTAAAGACTTCACTCGCACATCCCTCGCACATCCCTCGCACACCCCTTGCATTTCCCTTGCACTTCCCTTGTACTTCACTTGCACTTCCCTCACACTTCCCTTGCATTTCCCCTATCCTCCCCTCACACTCTCCTCGCACTCTCCTCGCAGTTCTCTCACATGTCGCTTGGACTTCCCTCGCACTCCCCTCGTACTTCCCTCACACTTCCCTTGCACTTCCCTTGCACTTCCTTCACACTTCCCTTGCACCTCCCTTGCACTCCACTAGCACTTCCCTTGCACTTCCTTCACACTTCCCTTGCACTTCCCTTGCACTTCCTTCACACTTCCCTTGCACTTCCTTCACACTTCCCTTGCACTCCCCTCGTACTTCCCTCATACTTCAATCCCACTTCCCTCACACTCCACTTGCACATCATTTGCACTTCCCTCACACTCCCCTTGCACTTCCTTTGCACTTCCCTCACACTCCCCTTGCACTTCCTTTGCACTTCCCTTACACCTCCCTCATACTTCCCTTGCACTTCCCTTACACTTCCTTCACTCTTCCCTTGCACTTCCCTTACACTTCCTTCACTCTTCCCTTGCACTTCCCTCACACTTCCCTTGCACTTCTCTTGCACTTCCCTCTCCCTTCCCTCGCATGGAAGTTCTGTACTGAATCCTTACTGTACAATATAAATACCCCCCCCCGCCCGCCATGCGTTAGCGCAGTACATCACGCCTCGCCATCGGAAAGGCTTATATTGTGTAACCCATAATTGTACGTAGTGCATTCTGATGCATAACCACCAAGTGTGCAGAGCGCTCGCACGCCAGACTTACGAATGTGGAAGGCAAACATCGCCTGTTTTGCGTAATTATGGATCTGGTTCAAAAATGTGTTTTAAATGCGCAGAAACGAGGGGAAATGATATAAGGAAAGACATAAATTGCTTGCTATCCATACTGCCGTAGCCAATGAACAATCAGCGCTATTTAAACTTTTACCATCTTTTTGCTGACGTCCAATCAGACCGGGCTGCTGTTGTAGGCGCTCTCCTCCTTTTATAACCTCCGCTCATATTCACTCTCCTCTCTGTCATTGCTATTTTATAAGAGGAACTTGACAAATGCCCTTTACGTCCCCATAAACTTTCCCATTGGGCGACCGGAATGGTAAATGCGTTGCTATGGTTACCGGGCTCGTTAAGTGGCTCACTTTCAGATTGATTAGTGGCGTTCAGGTGCCTAACTTCTGCCTAGTAAAATATTTTCTCCACTGTGGCACTAATTACCTATTAAATACCATGTAACTATATTATATTCTGATTTATAAGTCATTAAGTGGAGCTCACGGGTTCAGGGACATTACTCCCATAAAATCACTGTTTTGTATTTACATTGGAGCGCAGACCGTTGTATGAGGAGACTGTAATTAATGCTGCAAGCTTCTGTGTTCTGCGGAAGAGATGGATAATTATATATCCTGCTCCAGGCCGGGGAAACGAGGCTCTACAGAGTCCCAGACCGTGATAAGGAAACTCAGCGCTCTGGCTTGTGTCAGGACGTATTCTGGAGACAGGTTTCCTCGGCCTCACGGAGACTAAAAATGCGTGTCCGCAACATAGGCACAATATACAGTAACAGTAAGTTATTAAAGGCTACCGAACCTCTTCAATATGCGCGGACGCAATTGTATCATGGAGTCTGAATACGCCTCAACCTATCGCAAGTGCGCACTAAGAACAGAAATTGCCTGCGTTTACCAGGTGTGCACAGGGCCTAAAATCCCCATAACATGCAGATAAGGGGCCACCGGCACACAGGCCTCTGGATTGTACCGCGTGGTAGAAACATAACATAGAAACATGGAAAGTGACGGCAGATAAGAGCCACACGGCCCATCCAGTCTGCCCTGTTGTTTATATAAAACTACACTGACCTTAGACCCCATTTACCCTCAATTTAGTTTGAGATTTAGGATATCATTATTATTATTAGGGGTGGAATAAGGGCTTAAAATACTCTTAGGGACAGATTTACTAAGCTGCGGGTTTGGAAAAATGGAGGTGTTGCCCATAGCAACCAATCATATTTTAGCTGACATTGTCTAGCATGTAACAGGAAGTGAGAGCTAGAATCTGATTGGTTGCTATAGGCAACATCTCCACTTTTACAAACCCACAGCTTAGTAAATCTGTCCCTTAGCGTTAGATTTGCTAAATTGTGGAAAAAGAAAGGTGGAGAAATTGCCCATAGTAACCAATGAGATTCTAGCTCTCACTTTCCTGTTACATAACGTTAGCTGAAACCTGATTGGTTGCTATGGGCAACATCTCCATTTTCCCTTTTCGGCAGTTTAGAAAATCTTATCCCTTAGTCAGCAATGTATGATAGGTGTATAAGATGTGGGTGCTTCTTATTAATATTCATGCTGCTTCATTGTCTCTGGTCTCCAGTGTTGCGGAATCTTTGCCGGGGACACGCCATGAAGCAAAATGCTTTCTCCCTCAGGAGAGTCGACCAGATTCAGACTTAAGAGAAGAACGCACGGAGTGTTGTCCCGCTCGTTGGAGTTGTGCACGTGCAGAACTCAAGTCTATAGTAGTGAGATCCGATGCGCACATGCGCAGATCACTAAAAAACGCCAACTTATGCCCACAGCATGCGTATCTTTGTGAACGTTATTAAGTCTGAAGACGGCCCAATATGAGCTTATGGGGATTTTAAATTAATTATTAAGATGATTAAAGGTAAAGAATGACGTAATGTTTGAATAGATAATAACATCGGGATCCAGGGAGTCAGTGGGTGATATAGATTCCGAATATTTTTATTTAGGAAGTTTCAGCCTTAATATATATTATGATTACACAGAGAACATACAGTTGTGCTCCTGCAATTTCCTACAGAATGAGTGTATGGCTTTTCCTGAGAACTAAATTGGTGATGTCAGCTCCATTGCCTGATCTCTGCAGGAAGCCAGCAGCTGCTAATGGTAAATAAACAAGATTTCAATGATTTACTAATGAGCTGCAATCCAGCTTCCCCACCGTGTCATGAAATCAGCATCATGGCTGAGAAAGCTTTATATGAGCCCAGCTGTATGCAAGAGGCAAGGGGAGAGGGAATACTACAGAGTACCCGGTCTATCATATGGGACACCCAATATACAGGCATTTAGAGCAGACAGACAGGATACTTTGTAGTTTGTACCCCTCCCCCGCCTCTATAGAGACGATACCATAATGTTTGTGTAACGTTCGGACTCTACCCTCGGTCTCTTGCGTGCTGCTCCTGCCGCTCCTCACTGATACTATTGGGACGTGATGAGGACGTCACATCTGACAGGGAGAGAGACGGTGAGGTGAGATCCTTGGAGAGCAGGAGTAGTAGTTGCAGGGAGTGGAGGCACCACAGCGGAGGCTGGGTATGATGATATGACTGGAGCTGTGCTGGAACCAGGAGACACAGCAGTGCTGAGGCCAGAGATGATGAGACACTGGAGCTGGACACAGAGCGGGGCAGGAACCAGTTGAAGATAACTGGAAGGACGATGAGACACTGGAGCTGAACACAGAGAGAGAGAGGCAGGAACCAGTGGAAGGTAACTGGAAGCACGATGAGACACTGGAGCTGGACACAGAGAGATAGAGAGGCAGGAACCAGTGGAAGATAACTGGAAGCACGATGAGAAACTGGAGCTGGACACAGAGAGAGAGAGAGAGAGGCAGGAACCAGTGGAAGGTAACTGAAAGTACAATGAGACACTGGAGCTGGACACAGATAGAGAGAGGCAGGAACCAGTGGAAGGTAACTAAAAGCACGATAAGACACTGGAACAGAGTAGGGAAACACAACCAGGAACCAGGCAGCCAGAATACACGAGCGAGCTCGAGGACACGAATCAGTAGACATAGACAATCTGTTGTTCTGACAGGGAAGTGATGTCACGCACACCTTTAAATAGTGCAGGTGAGTGAGGAGTTCAGCAAGACAATCACTAGCACCTGTGACATGCCTGCAGCTGAAGTGAACACCAGCAGTGATTGAACTGAAAGGAGTCATGTGACTAGCAAAAGGTAAACAAAGGAACTATAACGTGCAGAGAGGATATAGCAGAATCATGACAATATCCCCCCTTTACACCCGCCACTGACCGCGGGGCCTAGCGGGGACACTAGATAATGGGGTATATCCTGAGCTGCGTACGCCAGCTGGTAACGTAAAAACGCTGTTTGTATGTACTGCAGATGTTACGCAATGTACCAGCCTCGTATCAACAGCGTAACTGTGAATGAGGGGGCGTGACATCTATTCGACACCCGTAATTACGCTTCGGAGGTGGGGGAGGCAGTTAAATCGTACAGTATGAGCTTAGGCTGTGACGTACGTCAGTAGTTACGCTTTGAAAAGCGTAAAATGGCACAAGTACGTATGAGCGATGGGAGAGCCCAGGGGAGAGCATAGAAAATACGCTACATAATGGAAACGTTGGTCTGGATCTCTGGCAGATCCCCGGCTCTGATCTGAATGGGCCGTGACGGCGCTCTCTTCATTTTCCGGGCATGCGCAATAGGAAATCACGCAAAGAAACGTGACGTCTGCCGAGATCAGCCACGACTGGCTCTGAATCCTCAATGACAAACAAAGGCGTTATTCATCCACTCGACTCTTTCAGACTTTCATGTTTTTTCACAGTAAATGAATTATGAAGCAACTTCTGTAACTTCTCCCAGAGACGAGACAGGTGCGACAGATGAGACTGGCACCAGAAGTATGGCCTTACAGCGAGATATTTGTTCTTGGCACCAGCGTGTAGTCAGTTACTATGGAAATAATCTTATGAGTTTTGCCTTTTTTCTGGCGTCTGTCTGATTCATTATGTACATTACGCAGCTCCCTGTATGCGCTTTATAAGCAATTATTTTCTCTAACGACATTTTCCTTTTCACTTTCTTTAAGGGGGAGACGGAATGGTGGTAATTGCTTGGCGAGCCCTCAGAGGCGGCGGTAACATGGAAAGCGTATTTTGCATTAATTTGCGCTATAGATATGAACAAGGCTGTTATGTCGGCTTGGAACAATAGATGATCACAGACAGATTTCTTCTGGACGCTTAATTTGTTCCTAAATAGTCTGTGAGCGCTATACGCTCATAATTCTGCCTTCGTCAGACGGGAGATAGCAGATGTAATCGCAGTGCGTCTCTCCTCAGCTGGGAGTGCCAGATAACCGGTAAGTGGGACTGGCTGCTTTATTTACAGCATTAGAACAGGGCATAGATATTGCTCTGACGTATGGAAGTTTACTTTCCGCCCAGGGCGCCAGATTAGCTGCTTACAGTCCTGGGAATTAGTAGCAGGAGGAGAGAAGTAGTGATGTCTCTCTACAGGTCATTGGTGCGGCCTCACCTGGAATACTGGGGTCAGTTCTGGAGGACGTGTCTCCAGAATCTATGGAGAAGATTATTAGTCAAATAATTTAGTATATACCAATAAAGGAAAAACATGTTTGCTGGTGAGTCTCATGTGACCCTTAGTGCTGTTTTATTTGCTATACTGTTGGAGGTGTTTGTTATAGCTTGTTACCCGATGCCTGCAGGTATGGTATTACATTCATTAGATGTAGTGTTAGACACACCCCTTTTGGCACGGCAGGGGGGGGGGCAAAATAAACATAGTTCAAAATAAGATAAATAAATAACCTTTAGCAGGACAATTTGAAGACGAGCGTGACAGGAGGAATGTCACCTGTCTGCACGGCATGAAGGGCTATGGCTGAAAAAGAGGAAGGTTAGGCTGCGGAAAGCAGAGGTTAAGGTAGGAAAGTGTTAAGGGTAGGGTTAAGTTAAACACTTGTCTTTGAAGGATGGCTCTTGGTGACTCTTCATTGCAGCACCTCCGCTTTCTAAAATGCACACTGCCGGAAACTGGTCTTCTGAAATTAGGACGATCAGAAGCACTCCCTCACGTCCCTCTCCCTGCCCACAGAGCGTTAGGGTTTATGCTCTGTGAGACGACGACCATGGTAAGATATATCAGTTCTGGTGGGTGTAAGTCCCCGTAGCGAATGGCCCTATTTTGAAAGGTTCCGAACTAGCTGGGAAATCGATTGCTCATGCCTATGAAGAGGCATAACAATCGATCCCCAGAGCACCGAACACTAACCCTAAGCCACCTCCCCCCCCTGCTCTTGACACATGGTAATCTTTTTAATCCATATGTCATCCTACTTCCAACGAGTGTGGGTAACGTTGCGAAAGGTCCAATTTCGATAGGGCCGTTCTCTCCCAGCCAGTACAGAACTCGCTGGGCAAACGATTGCTTATGTCTTATTGCTTATGAAGAGGCATAGCAATCGATCCATGGAGCACCGAACACGAAACTATCCCTAAAGTTTCCCCCCACTCTAAGCCTAACCCTAAGTATTTCCGCCTGTTAGCCTAACCCTAAGCCCCCCTACAGCCTAACCCTAAGTCTCCCACGCACCAACCTAACCCTAAGTCCCCGGAGACTTCAAAATAGGGACACAGAAAATCTACTTTCAGCTGTCCCTATTTCTCAATGTGAAACATTGCTGCGGGGACTCGCAATGTGTACTGGTTTGGATCCTCTGGAACCAGAATTCTGTCCCGGTACATGCTGGTACTGTGGTGCCTGCAAATGCAAATGTACCAAAAGGCATTTTTCAATCCCTGCCCCGATAATGTGTCCTGGTTTTCTTAAGCTATTTCATTTCTGCATAGATTCTATTATAACCAGCAGCTGTCATCATCATCATCATCATCATCATCATCATTTCCAGGGGACAATTTAAATGTCTTCACATATCATCAAGAAAAAATGTTGAACATTTTATGTAAATATAATTCAGACCTGTTTTAGATGTCTTAGCTGTTTTAGATATATTAAATGTTTTAGATGTCTTAGATGTTTTAGATGTAATAAATTATTTAGATGTTTTAGATGTAATAAATGTTTTAGATGTTTTAGTGTTCTTTTGTTTTTGTTAAGTGAGATTTCTTCACAATAATAGGGAAATTGTCGCTTTTACATTTGTAAAGGATAATCCTGAGTGTTTGAGTGCAGGGCGTGTTACGATGAAGGCAGCTTAGAGAAGTCTGTGTGAGGTGGCGCTGAGCGGAGCATTGTCTGGGTTTGGTAAATGATGGGGTGGCAGCAGATGGCGGATGTTGTTGTGACGATTTAATGTTGCAGAACAAACACTTTGTCACATGATTCCGATCTTTGCTTTATGGCGTCAGTTCTGCTGAGGTCGGGAGAAGTTCTCGAGGAGTAAACTCTTTTCTGCTTATTTACACCCGCAGAGGATTCAGGAGGGAAAAGGCTGAAGCAAATCACTTATACCCAGTACGCCAGAGTTCCAGGGTGCCAGGGATTACAGCCAGAGACTCCCCTGGCCTGGGGTCAGCCGTCACATCGGTAAGGAGGAGAGACGGGTACATAGGCGTATCTATAGTGGGTGCAGGGTGTCCCTCAGGACAGGGGGCCCTGTGGCATTCATCCTGCACCCAGGGTTGGCAGGGGAAGGGGGGGGGGGCATTCGGCATCTATTTCTTCCCTGTAAGATCTTCCGGAGGAAAGAAATAAACGTCAAATGAGCCCCCTTTCCTGCAGTCTCCAGTACCACATTCCCATCGGGATGTCCAGGGCAGTGGTAGCAGGCTACTGATTGCCCCTGGGACAGGAGATGGAGGTGCCCAGGAGTAGAGAAGCGGAGGGTTAGAGAATATTGACTAGAGCAAAAGTAAACGCCCTGCGTGGGGTTGGGACGTAGAGTGTCACTCGCTGTTTGGTGTCTTCTCAGGGGTTCATCGGCAGTGGGTGGAGTTAGGCCTATAGGTCAGATAAAAGTTGTGGGAAGCCTTGCGTCTGCCTCGTTTGTCTCCTGCTGGATTCAGGATCCTGTTGGTGTCTGTCTCTGTGGATAAACGAAGCTAAGTATTACTTAAAATCCCTGCATTGTTCATTCTGTCAATGTGGTTCACGTATCCCAGTCACACAGTCTCATCTACACACACTACACACACACAATTTTCTTTTCTTCCCCAACACTCACTCTGGCCCGCCCCAGTCGGGGAAAGGAGCCAGCCATCTCCCTACGCTGTTCCTATGGAACATCTGCCCGGCGCATGCGCAGATTGGCTTTTCGGCCGATCTTACGCTGGATCAGGCCCTCTGTCACTGAATTCATCCCAGGCACCCCGCGATAAGGGGGTGTCCAGGTACCAGGACTGCAGAGGAGAAGTGCTTCACAACCCGCTGCTACCTCCATCAATCGGCACCAGGGTGATCAGGAGGTTATCCTTGATTGGCCTTACTGGCACGGGCCTCCACATCCACCAGCACCGCGTTACGCTAGGGGCAGGTATTACAGTCCAGAGAGGGTTGTTAGAGGCAGGGCCAACTCCCGTTCTAGATCACCTTCTCCCCATAGTCACCCCGGCACCACCCATCACGGCAACACACTTCACTCTCGGCTAGGGTCGAAAGCCAGTCCATCCCTATCAGGACTGACGTTCCCCTCTCTTCAGATCCGCAGGGGAAGACCGGAGGTCGGGCGGTCGCAAAAGATCCAGCTCGCGCAAAAGATCTACCCCGCCCCAGTCGGGGGAAGGAGCCAGCCAACTCCCATTCCGCAGGTGGCCGCCAGGGAACATTCGAGGTAGGGTGGTCGCGGAGGCTCCAGTGCATGCAAAAGATCTGCCGCGCCCCAGTCGGGGGAAAGGGACGCATTAGGGCGCCCCTCACGTAAATTAAGGAAGGCCATTGATAAGCAATTGCGCAAAAGGGCCCAAAAGCAGTCAGGGAAAGTGGCGCGAGAAAGATGGGGAACTTTGGCTGGTGGTTACGCAGACCACTCAGGAGCGCGCAGCGGATTCCCTTCCCCAGAAAAGGTTTCCGAGCAGGGGGTGTGGCGGCAAATGCTACAACTTCAATTATACCGTCTGCAATCATGGCGGGAGATGTACCTTCCGGCATGCTTGCCTCCGGTGTAACGGAATGCACCCGTCCAAAAATTGTAACAGGCCCTCTTCGGCCGCAGGACCCTCCAAGCAGTAAAATAAAATAATAGAGTTGCGCTTCAGGAATAATCAGAAAAAATATATAATATTTATTAAAACCAAGATAAAAATAAAAATAACAATAAAATGAGAATAGGAATAAATCCTTATTGTGCACACTAAGTCAACTGACAATGGTTTAAATAAAAAATACACATACAGCCTGTATTGTGACTTACATACAATAACTAAATAAATGCCTGTGGACAGGGCTTAATTCAATTATTGAGATTTTGTTCTTTTTTCGTGTCTCTTGTTTTCCAAATCGATATTGCAGTAACTAATTTTTGCTGCCTCTATACTGCAAGAAATATCAGTCCTGTGTATATATGGTGCTCTTGATAATACACACCAGCAAAACTTCTTTGTAGATGATAGATTTCACACAAAATGTAGCAAATGAACTGATGTTGCCAGATGTAGATCTTTACATGTCACTTGACACAATGTTATTATGGCAATACACAGATTCCAGTAACCAGGATTGTGAGAAGTTGAAGAGGTATTATGGAGCAGGCAACTATATGTACATATGTAAATAGCTTGCGGGGGGTATATCGTATACTCACTGTGCCGCCGCAACACTTTTCTACCTCCTATGGCGGTTAGCTCTGCTATGCTCGCTAACGGAGTTCCAGAAAGTGGCTTTGATGTCTTGGTGCACGGAGATTGTTCTTTCTCCTTCCGGACGCCGCTCTGGCTGTCTACGGCAGGGTAAGTCCCGTGCACACTGCTACTCTGTGAGATCAATTATCCCCCTCCAGCGGCTCTGTTAACAAGAGAGCTCCTTTCATCCGCCAATCGTACAGTTCAGTCCTCGTTTCTGGTATCGTAGTGCTGCAATTATGCCAGGGGAAAACAGGAGACGGATGCTGTATGTGCTCGTCCTTTACGCGTTTCTCCTATGGCTAGGTTTCATCAGAAGGTAAGTAGGTGGATATCCGGTCTCCCATTATGTAGTGCTCGCTGATTATTCATTGTTACCACTTGTGTCTGTTTCATCCACAATGGGTGTTTTACTACAGAGGGAGGTTGGATTATTACCAAATAAACAGAGGAAAATATACAGAAAAGACAACAACCTGGACTATAAATATAAAAATAAAATTATAAATATAAATATAAATTAAACTTAAACTATTTAGACAGCTGGGAACAACCTTACACTAACTAGTAATTAATATGGAAGACGTTACAGTAATGAACATAATACAATAGTTGGGAGGATATATTTCCTATATATTTATATATACATAGACTGCATTTACTATAAGACGCGTTAAGCAACGTGCATCTGCACCCATAAACAGAAAATACAGTAACATCTGATAAACATCACAAAAACTGAGGGGCCAACAATAATACTACCGATATTAACCCTCATAAACCCTACTTCTACTCCTTCAACCATCTGATAAATCCAGAGCTAAAATATATGGTCAGCAAGTTGTGTGTGGGGGGGGGGGGGTATATCGTATACTCACTGTGCCGCCGCAACACTTTTCTACCTCCTATGGCGGTTAGCTCTGCTCTGCTCGCTAACGGAGTTGCAAAAAGTGGCTTTGATGTCTTGGTGTACGGAGATTGTTCTTTTTCCTTCCGGACGCCGCTCTGGCCATCCACGGCAGGGTAAGTCCTGTGCACACTGCTACTCTGTGAGATCAATAATCCCCCTCCAGCGGCTCTGTTAACAAGGGAGATCCCTTCATCCGCCAATCGTACAGTTCAGTCCTCGTTCCTGGTATCGTAGTGCTGCAATTATGCCAGGGGAAAACAGGAGACGGATGCTGTATGTGCTCATCCTTTACGCGTTTCTCCTATGGCTAGGTTTCATCAGAAGGTAAGTAAGTGGATATCCGGTCTCCCATTATGTAGTACTCGGTGATTATTAATTGTTACCACTTGTGTCTGTTTCATCCACAATGGGTGTTTTACTACAGAGGGAGGTTGGATTATTACCGAATAAACAGAGGAAAATATACAGAAAACACCAACAACCTGGACTATAAATATAAAAATAAAAAATGAAATTCTAAATTATAAATATAAATTAAACTTAAACTATTTAGACAGCTGGGGACAACCTTACACTAACTAGTAATTAATATGAGACGTTACATGAATGAACATAATACAATACAATAGTTGCACCTTCTAATAGAAAATCTGGGAGGATATAATTCCTATAATTTATATATACATAGACTGCATTTACTATAAAACGCATTAATCAACGTGTATTTGCACCCATAAACAGAATATACAGTAAAATCTGATAACCATCACAAAAATTACAAAAATTAAGGGGCCAACAATAATGGTGAATGTGGTAATACCAATACTACCGATGTTAACCCTCATAAACCCCTACTTCTACTCCTTCAACCATCTGATAAATCCAGAGCTAGAAAATATATTATATATATATATGAATGAAATAAATAACTATAATAATATATTAATTAATAACCTAAAAAATACATATATAACCTAATGATTGTAATATATATTTATGATTATACAATTATATAATCATTAACGTGGCTGATAAATAATATAATATAAATTATAACATCAAATAAATGGTTAAATAACGTGCCTAACATAAATTCCCACAATAACTCATATATGGTGTTTACCTATATTATTTTTTACCTGTGTAAAAACACCCTTAATGTTCCTAATAATTTTCCCTATATTTGTATAGATTAATTCCAACTTTTAGTGATCTTTAGATTCCACAATAGGATTAATAACCTTTATTCAATCATCTTGTGCTGACCATTGTGCGTAGTGCAAAATTATCTTTTTAAATTATATATAATTCCATATGGAAGTGATTCATTCACCCTCATATAATTAATGTCCATATACTCATGTTCCCTTATTAGTGGTTAATTATCTAAATCTATACTAATAATAATAATAACTCTTTATTTCACCGTGCTATTCAAATAACATCCTTTATTTAGTAGCTCTAAAAGGGGTAAATATCGGCATAGTTGGTACGCTTTTTTTCCATTCAGCCATCATTCAAGATGCTAAATGCCCATATAACTATCATATTTCTTAAATGGAATCTGGGGTACTTTTAAAAATGATTTAATTCTATTATCTCATTTAATCCCATGGGCATTAATGTATCTAATTTATACGTCCAATATGCCTCTCTTTTACATAAGGTAGAGAACCTATCTCCTCCCCTCATCGTAGCAGTAGCAGGGAGCTAGGACTAGCTCCCTCCCCAATCAATCTCACTATGTGGTTGGCTCGCTATCCCAGATGGAACATGGCGAGTTTTCTTCTGCATGCATTTGGTGAGGGTTTTCGCCTGCCAATAATTGGGAAGGTGTCCACAGCCTCCCCTTGCAACTTGCAGTCTGCGACAGCTGCCCTGGGTGTCTTAAAGAAGGTGGATAATGAGGTTAGATGGGGCAGAATGGTGGGCCCCTTTACATCTCCTCCTATTCCGGATCTCACCATATCCCCGGAATTTAGACGGATACAGCACTTGTCCCATCCGGCCCAAACTACGCCACCCCGAAAGCGTGCGCACGTGTGATACATCAGTCTTTTGATTCGGACCTGAATTTAGTAAAAAAAACGCCGGTTCCGGAGCCCTTATGGCAAAGATTGACGTGGAATCAGCCTTACGGCTTCTTCCTCTTCACCCCTCCTCCTTTCGGTATCTGGGTTTTCGTATCCAGGGTTTGTTTTAAATTGACCGCTGTTTACCTATGGGCTGCTTGGTGTCTTGTGCCTACTTCAAGGCATTCAGCAGCTTCTTACATTGGTGCATTGCTGCAGGGTCTGGACAGGTTGGAGTGGCTCACTACCTGGATGATGATTTCCACACAGGCCCTGTTCTACTCCCTGGGGGTTCCCATTGCACACGATAAGATGGAGGGGCCAGCATTGCGTTTGTCATATCTCGGGATCGAGATCGACTCAGTTGCTGGGCTTTGTCCCCCCCTCCCCTGATAAGGTGGAAAACCTGCGTTCATCAATAAGAGCCTCTTTAACCGCGCAGCGCTTGACTTCAGCTAAAGTGCAGTCACTGGTGGGTTCCTTTAGATTTGCATGCAGAGTTATACCATTCGGCAAGGTGTTTTGCCGGCGGCTTGAGCGTGCAACTGAAGGCGTACAGAACCACAAAGCGTGGATCCCGCTCTCCGGAGATCTGAAAGCAGATCTTGGTGTGTGGGACTCCTTGGCTAGCTTCAACAGGGTGTGCATTTGGCCGGCACCGGAGGTGTCTAACCAAGAACAACAGCTGTATACGGATGCAGCGGGGGGAGCGGGGTTTGAAGCTTGTTTCCAGGGTTCCTGGTGCGCTTCTGGCTGGCCGCGCTTCTGGCACAGGAACGGCTGGATTAAGAATCTGGTCCTTTTGGAACTTTTCCCTATTGTGGCATCAATCGAGTTGTGGGCCCCCATTTTTTCAAAATAGAGACTTGTTATTCTGGTGCGATAACCTTGGTGCGGGGCAGTCTATAAATCGGCTGTGCGCGTTTTCCGCCCCTGTGGTCCGTTTGCTCAGGCACCTGGTTCTCAGGTGCTTGGAGTTTAACATCAATTTTAGGGCTGCTCATGTTCCTGGCGTTGACAGCGGGTTGGCGGATGCGCTCTCCAGATTCGACTGGCCGAGGTTTCGTCAGCTAGCTCCTGGGGCGAGTCTGACTGGCACACCCTGTCCTGTCTTTGGCAGGTGGTCGGTGCCAGTTAGAGAATTTAGTGCTAAAATCTTTAGTGCTGTACACTGCCCGGAGGTACCTTACCGTGTGAGAGTTGGCTGCCCTTCCGCTCAGGTTACGGTAGGGAAGAGCGCCGTTTGCAATCCTGCCTTTATGATTTTATGATGGAGGAGTTTCATAAGGGGAGAACAAGGTCACACATTAGATCTACCCTGGCTGGCATCGCTTTTCGGTCGAAATTGCGTGGTGAACCCGATATAACTAAAGATTTCATGGTTGCAAAGGCTCTGAAGGGGTGGGCTAGGGTCAGACCCACCCCTCCCGATACCCGACACTCCATGTCAGTTTCCTGCCTGGCGCGATTGATTCGGAAGGTATCATCAGTTGTTAGCGATAGTTATGAGGCGCTGTTGTTTCAGACCACGTTCAGTTTCGCGTATGCGGGTGCTTTCCACGTCGGGGAACTGGTCGCGGCTTCAAAGAACCCCCATTAATACAGGTTTGTTAGCGCGCATGGTTCCCCATTCAGAATCCGTCTCCTGTCACATTCATAGGGGGAAGACTGATCAAGATGGGAGGGGCCGCTGGGTGGAGTTAAGTGGGCACCTCAACCCAGAAGTCTGTCCAGTTATGTGGGGTCTAAAGTTTGCGGTAGCTAGGCCACAAGATTGCCCTGTATGGTTTGCACATGCAAACGGTATTCCGCTATCCTGCTATCAAAAAGCTGATTGAATGGGATGTGATCTGGAAAGGTTTAGAGGTATGTTGTGGCCTGCGGTGAGATGATTGTGGAACAGCGACTGGATATTGTTGTGTTGCACGTTGGCAGCAATGACATAGGCCGTATCCCGGCTGTAGAGTTGACTTGGGCCATTAAACAAGATCTTCAGATAGCCCTAAGCTGGTGGCCCGAAGTGAAGCGGTGTTGGTCCGACATTGTCCCTCGCCGCGGTTGGCACTTCCCGGGGAATGGGGCTGTAATTGTTAAAATGCGAAGGAGGATCAACAGGTCGATTAAGGTTTTTTCTGCTGCAGCGTGGGGGGTTCAGTTATTCATCACCCTTGGATCAGGTTTGAGCTTCAGATTCTCTATAGACATGATGGAGTTCACTTGTCAGATGAAGGATATTGTGGTTGGAGTGCGGTGTGGATTGGTTTAGTTGATGGTGGTGGTTTTTGTTGGCGGAAAGCAGGTTTATTCATCTAGTTGGTTAATTGTTCGTTTATTTAACCTATGATTGTGTGTCAGACTGTTCGTCTATTGGACGTTATTTAGGATTGCGAGTTGCGATCCCTTTGATTTGATTTGATTTGATCGTTGTTGGGTGCTCATGGTTTTGCAGGCTGTGGACACGTTCATATGGTCCCGCGTGGTGCTTAAGTGAATCGACCTATGTCGATTGTTTGCTCATTCGCTTATTTTATGTGTGTTTGTTTGGTTGATAGGGCTGCGAATGTTTATTACCATGATGCATTGTTTATTTATTTATGTTTACTTATTTATGTTTTGCGTGATCAAGTATCAATAACCTGCTTTCTTGGCCCCCATCAATTCTAAATTGGCTTATCCAATTCATAAACTAAATTAATAACATTTATTTCCCAGCATGGTGGTCAGTGTCTCTTCTTATAGTTTAAGAATAAGTTAAATTTATGCAGATGGTCACAGTAAGGTCACACCCATCACGCATGGGACGTTTAATGCCAGGCTCACTACAAATTGCCGCCTGCGGCCTCGCTGCCAGAAGCTGCTCTCAGACCTGGGACAGAGCAATTCTTGTAAATCCCCTCTGTCCTTTCTCCAGATCTCAGACAGGGTCCAGTCTCTTCTAGTACTAACCCCTCACAGGCCAAAATTATCCTCCAGCTGATCAGGACGCCCTGTAGACAGAGGAGGGGGAGGGGAGTCAGGGCCGCATTAACCACAGGGCTCTCTCCTACCACCATTTGTGTTCAGAAGAGGCGTTTCTTGGTAGGACATCGTCAATGTACAGTCAGGGTGTGTAATACCGACCCCTTCCAATCCTTCTCACACACATATACACTGACATGTACGTATCCCGCACGCCGCCAGAAAATCGTCCAGATCCGCAATGTAACTGCGCCGTGTCGGTACACACACAATGCAGCCGTTTTGTGCTTCCTGCGAGTGACCTTATTTCAGGATCCAGTTCAATAACAACTCCAAAATAGAGATCAATATTAGCTAAAACCTAATGGTAAAAACAATCGTAACACTGGTCTAATTAGCCAAACTGTAAGCCACTACATTGCCAGATTGCCACACTTACTAGCACCAGACGTCTGAATTCTGCCCAGGAATTGTTACAACTACAACGCAAAAATCAATATACAGATGTATTAACTGTTAACTATAACTAATCAGCGCAGGTGATGCTGGCGTCATAGAATGACCACCAAATCCCACCAATGTGGCTGCCGAGGTGGATTTACCCATCTTATTGATACTGTTGGGCTGGATCCAGACTTTAGAAGGAGCTTGAAATTAAGGACCTGATTCACACATAAGAACGCGTTAGGTCCTTAAATATACGCAACTAAAAGCAAGGCAACGCCCTCGCACGCCCCGGTTTTCAGGTTCTTAAGACATTTATGAGTGCCATAGGGCTCCCTTAACTGTAGGTTCGCAATTGTGTGCGTAGGGCGTCTAAGTACGAACGTGTCTGCATAACCGCACCTCCATTTGGTCATTTAAATGGCTTCCTCCACCCAATCTTCGTATCCGCCGTGTTAATTATTCATGACACGCCCCTTTCGGCAGAAATACTTTAGGTACGTGCTGTTGAATCACGGCATTGGCTTTCCCAAGTCCAACGTAAATAGCGTATAAAAGTTACTACGCCTGCGCAATATATACCTTCTTAAAAATACGCACCTAAAAACACAAAACTTCTTGACTGTAATTCAGATCCTACGTGAGGAAAGTTACTCCTGGGCTAAACCATGCTGATTGCAGGGGAGTCATATTTCATCTGTTGCAAACAGTATTAGAGTTGAGAGGTGATGTTTCCTATCCCAAGTCTAAATAACAGTGTGATAGTAACGCTGGTCAGTATCTGTGTAATATATAATAATAATATAAGAGGTGATAAATAACAGTGTAATAGTAACGCTGGTCAGTATCTGTGCAATAATATAATAGTATTAAAGATGAGAGGTGATAAATAACAGTGTAATAGTAACGCTGGTCAGTATCTGTGCAATAATATAATAGTAACGCTGGTCAGTATCTGTGTAATAATATAATAATATAATAGTATTAGAGATGAGAGGTGATAAATAACAGTGTGATAGTAAAGTAGTCAGTATCTGTGTGCAGTAAAGATATATCCTTGCATGCAAAGAATACAATTAACTTGACTCCCCATGAAATCAACATGGTTTTGCCCAGGTGTAACTTTCCTCTCTTATTTTCAAGCTGCTTCTTAAGTCTGGATCCAGCCCGTTGTGTATAACATGGTGGTCACAGTTCTAAGTCCACGGCTTCTATTTACAATGAAATCTGCGACATTCACCTTCATATAATGGTGCTTTGTGCAATTATTAGTAGTGATTTCTCCTCTCTGCTTAGCTGTGGTGTCAGAAATCTCTTTATATTCAGAGCATGTTCTCCGTCAGCAGCCAACAAAATGCCCCAAGATCCAGGCAATGAACACTTATCTGAAGCCATCGAATGCCCCCTTAGCAATCAGCGGATCCCATTGCTCCAGCCTTAGCATTTAGGATATCCTCAAGGTTAAACGTGTGCCTGTAATTCCTAATCTCTTTTATTTCCTTGAGAAGGAATAGTGTGATCTATCATCTGTGCTACAATATTTTGCAAGCATATGAATAAATGATTAAATACATTATTTATTATGCCTAAAGAGTTGTAGACCTAGTGTAAAAACGGAACGAGCCTGGAATAAGAACAGCGTGAGATCTCGCATGACCTCTATTCCTGCATTCGGATCCTATCCATCCCTCCCGTTCTGTAACCAAGACGACCTTGATGAATGGCTAAGGTCATTCCTTCCCAAATTCTAATAATAGACAGATTAATCTGGCTGCCGTAATAAACCAAACTGGAAATAAATGAGACTTTCAGAACTGGTTAGAGATACGGCCGGGACGGAGGTAATTGATAAAGTATATAGTCTGTGGAATATTAAACTGCTACAATGTATAAACCCTCATGTCTCCAATAGTAAAACTCAACTAATAATAAAATGCTACAAATGGGAAATGAATACAAATCGTGTTTTCACAGATGTTGTGTTTGTCTGGGTAGCCTAAGATGGCTGCAGGTCTCCATTTTTTTTATGTGCTTTTATGCCTACGTGTTATCAATTCTCACTTTTTTTTATGTGCTTTTATGCCTACGTGTTATCAATACTTTGTAGACCCAGATATTATAAGGCCAAAACATGCTGATAAGGCTTTTTAGGAGCAGACAACAGCCTGGTGGTGTAGTAGGTCGGCACAGCATAAAATATTGGTTATGCACTCACACTTAGTGTGTTGATTGTTCAGCTTGTCACATGCAGATGGTGTGGATCACAGCAGGTCGGCTGCTGGGGGTGAGAGACAGTGACGAAAAGTCTGGAAGGTCCCACGGGGACTGTTGTGAGGCGATCCAGGTGTCTGGACTCGGATTGGCTGGAACATATCAGCTGACTAGAAGCAATATGGTGGCACCCTTGCACCTGAGAGCGCTGGAGCTGGCACCAGACTTGGCGTCCCCACTGCCCCATCAAATGACCTGGAATATAGGACTGGAGGCTGCCACTTGGCACCTCCTGGAGCAGGCATGGCTGGAGAGTGCCACCAACAGGGTCTGCTCTTTTCTTCTCTTCCTACTCCTGACCTGACCTTTTGATCCTGAGCCCTCACAAGTCAGTCAATGTCTATCTTCTGTGATTATTCTAACCTTAACTGCAATACTGCAATCTCTTTCTCTCTACTGGTATCTTCCCGTCAGTATTCAAACATGCTCAGATGACCCCAATTCTGAAGAACCACATCTCCGAACCATCATCTCTCTCAATCTGTTGTTTTATCAGCTGCCATGCCCATCAAAACTGCTTGAGAGACTTGCCAACACGTGCCTCACTCACCTCCTTTCCCGACACAATCTGAAACCTTTTTTAGTCAGGCTTTTCTTCCCAAAGCTTCATTGAAATTGCACTAACCAAAGCATTCAATGATTTAATCATTGCTAAATCTAGTGGTGACTACTCTCTTCTAATTCTCCTGGATCTTTCTGCTGCTTGTGACACTGATGACCACTCTATTCTCATACACATGTTACAACCACGAGGCATTCAGTACACAGCTCTTTCCTGGGTCACATCCAATTTATGTAATCACTCTTTCAGTGTTCACTTTTTTATATCCAACTCTCCTGCTCTTCCTCTATCTGTTGAAGTAACACAAGACTCACTCGTATTTTCATTGCCCTTCTCTTTCTAAACCACTTGTCTTGGAAAGCTAATAAATTCATTTGGATTTCCATATATTCTCTATGCAAATAATACACAAATATATACCCATAACTTCTATTCATTGATCTTTTTACCAACTCAGTTGGCCTGCTCAACTCTAAGTCTCAATGCCATTTCTTCTTGGATGACCTCCCGCCATCTCAAACTTCCACCTGTCAATAAACATTACTCACCCAGTCTGTTACTATTGACAGCACTACATTAAAAACGTCCCATGTGTGATGTGTGCGACCGATGTGACAACACCTAAATTAATCTATAATAAGAATAAAACACAGACACCAAGCTTTGGGAATTAAATTTATTATCTAATTAATTTTATTGTTTAAATGTCATTGATCCTTACTTATATATGAAATTCAAAGAGTGCCAAACAACAAAAGCACCCCCCCCCCGCTCGCCTTCGACACAACACCTCATTTAAGTATTACGCGAGATCGCTCTCCCAGACAGATCTACAACCTCAGGCATAACCACCTCGAATGGTCAAACAAAGACAGTTACCTCCTGTAACTTCTTTTACACACCTCCAATTGCGCTATAACCAATAAAACTAAATCCAACAGACCTGCTTTCTGCCAAAGTTTGTCCCTCTGACCAGCACCGCCACCATCAACTCAACCTAAACTAAACTAAGTTAAGAACAGAAAACATATCCTCCAGAAAAATAGACATTCCAACTTCCAACATCTGACAAATGCAACCCGTCCGCATAGTATAAGTGAGTCTTGTCGTGGCAAAACTCCAAGTGAGGGATGACTACACCCCCATGTCGTTCTAGGAAAACCTTAACCAACCTTTTGAATTTCCTTTCTAAGGCTGTCCATGGCAACACCATTGATGGAGCACCGCCAAACACAACGGGGAATTATGTATGACCATACCCAAGCAATGTCTGACCACCAGCTAAATGCCAATGCCAAATAATTTTTCATGAAAGCTCCACTGCCGGTATGCAGCCTATATCATTGTCACCCAGGTGGAGTACCACAATGTCGGATGACTGTTCTAGCAGCATAGGGCAGGCTAAACCATTGAGCATGGCTGACCACGACATAAATCTCATGCCCTACCAAATCTTATACATACCGCACCACACCGCACCGCACCTCTTTCCACTAACCTATGCCGACTGGCCCAATAAATGAATAAATGTCCTACCAACCAAACAACCTGCTGCCATGGTAATAAGGCTGCAGAGAAGGGAGGAGAAACCAATGAAAAATGTGTAACTTTTATACAATATTGTGTAAATGCAAGAATTATCCTAGCTTAGGAGAAATCACAAGAGAGGATGCCAACGGTCCGGTGCGAAGGTGAAAACCTCAACAAATCGCTCCGGTCAGACAATAAGACTATGGTGAACTAAAGACAGCCATTAGCATTGAGAGGATAAAAGGCCCTCGTGCTCCTGCACCTGGTGCAGCGGGCCAGTTACCAGGCTAATCCCGGGATCCATGTCCGGTCCGTGGCTGGGAGGGAGGTACAACAAGGGCAACTGCCTAGGTAAATACATTGTTTAGAAGAAAACAAAAGAAAGCACGTTGAATTATAGAGGTAAGAACGAAGAATTTCAAGCCATCGAGAATGACTGGAGCTACTCGCTGAAGGGCAACTTATCAGTTGATCCGCACAGATCACACCTGATACTCCACCATTGTCCTGATGTATGCTTTGTAAGCCCGAGACTTCCAACAACCTTTTTATGTCCTCAGCGAGGAACCTTACACTGCTGTAGATGATGCTGCTCCGATACGGAAGGAGTGTGTCCCATAATCCGCTGGATCCAATCCCATCTGTATCAGACGGTTTGATCCGTTTTACTGTGAACTGATAGTGGGATAGTGGAATACAGTTTTTGTCTGCAAACCAGACTAGACAATCATGGGGACGTTCCCTCGCAAAGTTGCATCCTCACCTTACCGGACATATATTGGGGTTTGTGTGCTTGTGTGACTCTACCCAGTGCCCCCTCCTGGTTTGATCCGTTTTACCCCTATGGATTCTGCAATGTATGATATCAGTGTGCAGGATAACATTACTGGCAAGGAGACCTGTGGATGTGGATTTTTTAGACGCTGCGATCAGTTTGCTCACATAGAAAGTGTCTGCAAAAGCAAAGCTGAATGCCGTACGGAACAGGAGTGTCTCATGGCCATCACTGGACACCAACACTACTGTTCCCATCATTCTATCCAAACAACTCACAGAAAGCGGTCGACGCAAATCGGGTGGCGTTGGTTTTACTATTACCCACCCCTTGAGAGCCTTCTACCTGCCTACTACCTGCCAGATAGAGACAGGGCACAGTGTTCCAGTCAAATCTGCCTCAAGGGTGAGCTGGCAGAACTTAAGCCAGTCAAACCTAGAGAGGGCATCAGCCAGTCTGTTATCCACTCCTGGGACGTGTGCCGCCGAAAAACTTATGTTGTACTTGAGACACTTCAACACAATGGGCCTGATCCAGACCTACGCCGATGTGCTGTACTTACTAAAGCACAGCGTATCGGCGTTCACTTTCCCCGACACTCCCCCTGTGCGGGCGTATGGCCCCTTCCTTACGCCGGCTGAAGGCTACCCTAAC